>JBAMAX010002941.1:0-25862 GCA_037043745.1 Chymomyza amoena
CTACTGCATGCATTAATGCTATAGTCGATCTTGCCCGAATTTAAAATACCCTCTTCTATCATATTTCAATCTAAAAACATGATTTTTTACAATTTCGATTTTAATTTATAAAGTAAGACCATAAATTAATCTACTGAGAGTAAAAATGTTCGAATGGGAACAAGTTATCTCAAAAAATGATTAAAATTAAAGATTATTAAAATTAAAATTTCTAAAAGCATCGCCAAAAAAATTACGTAATAAATATTACATAATTATATATTAAAAAATGGCGTACGTAAAGTCGGGCGCGGACGAACTTCTAGGATACTCTGTACCACTAGCTTGTAATAAAGTCCGATTTCTTCACAAAAAACCAAAAACAGAAGAATTTTAAGCAAAAATTTTTTTTTAACGATCGTTCCTATGGGAGCTATATGATATAGTCAACCGATTTCAAAAAAATTTGACGCAGTGCTTAAATACCTTAGAAAAGATCTGAATGCCAAATTTATTTCAAATATCTTTACAAACAAAACACATCGAATTTTGTAAAAAAAACGTGTTTTTGGACCGATTGGTCCTATGGGAGCTATATGATATAGTCAAACTATTTGGATTAAATTAAGTACTATAAAATACTCACGAATGTCAAATTTGGTCCCAATATCATAACAAACAAACGAAACAACAAATTTTGTTAAAAAATCGATTTTTTGGAAGATCGGACCTATGAGCAATAAGATATAGTCAGCCGATTTTGTTCAAATTTGGCACATTGCTTAAGTGAGTCTAAAAAATTTTCAAACGCCAAATCTGGTTACGATATCTTTATTAAAAAACGAAATATAGCGAATTTTTCTTTAAAAAAGTTATTTTGGCCGATCGGTCCTATGGGAGCTATATGATATAGTCAACCGATTTCGATCAAATTTGGTACAGTGATTGGGAACTATAAAAACTTTCGAATACCAAATTTGGTTACGATATCCTCATAAACAAACGAATTATTCATCTAAAACGCTTTGTTTTGTCGAGGTCGTCTCAAACACCCCCATGGGAGCTATATAATTTATCCCCGATTTCAAAAAAATAAAATAAACTTGTCTCCTATGGATTAATATGGGATCTAATGTGAAAGTTTGGTAACTCTAGCTCTTACCATCTCTGAGATCTAGGCGTTCACACAGACGGACGGACGGACGGACAGACGGACATGGGTATATCGCCTTCTCTATTCACCCTGATCATATTTTAGGTAACTTTGGGGTGTCTCCGACGTCTCCTTCTATATGTTACATACATTTTCGGCTTGCACAAACTTAATATACCCTTTGTACCATACGGTACAGGGTATAAAAATGTACACTTACAATTTAAATTTAATTATTTTAAAATGTATCGATCTGTGCTTTGGTGGAAATCCAAAAACGAGATCGAATAAACTTTATTCGTTTTTATTTTTGGGTGCTATTAATTTCCCATTTATTACGGTCGATTCTTTTGAAATTTCCCTTAATTTTTATTTGATTTCGATTCAGAGCTGGAAACCGTCTAAAAAAAAACTTAAGGAAGGCTTATTTGGTTAACAAACGAATAATTCATTTAAAACTTTTTGTTCTAACAACTTCTTTTTTCATAATCTTACGTATGACAAACATTTTTTAAGTTTTAAATTTAAGTTCGAAATAGAATTTTTTTCAGAACTTTGCTAAAATTGACGAGAAATCAATAAATATAAAACGAACCGCAAGTTTGATAAAAAAATATGTTTCAATACAATCGATCTCTATTGTTTAGTAAAATATGATATTTGCTTTTAAGTAAGGACTTCTTTTTAATTTCGAAAAATAAATATTTAGAAATCCGTACCATTAAAAAAACTAAGTTTTCGGCTTAAGCGCGCTATTTTACTACGAAAATTACTAAAACTGGTTGAGAATATTGTTCAGAATTCGAAGTAAGGATTATGGCAGCTTTGGTCTAAAATAAAGATGTGCTAAGAATATTTCCGCTCTATATTCAATTGTGAAAGTTTTCATTTAAATTTTTTTTGTGTGGCTTTATCTTATTTAATACTTAAATATCTTCGACCTTGTTAAAAACAGTTAAGTGTAAGATTCTTAAATTATTATATCTTAAATTAAAACTATATAATAGGGGTATGAGCCACCGCCATGGTTCCCACGCTGACCACCATACAGCGGGTCAGGGCGATTACAGTCTGGATATCCTGATTATACTGTACACTTTGTCGATTTAGAAACCTATTAAATTTAAAGCGTATATTAAATGAGTCAATATACTGATTTTGGTGACTGTAGCTCATGTGCCTATAGGTTGTATTCAATTGGGAGCTTCTTGGATTTTATATTGGCAGCCACAGTAAGCCAGAAAAGTTTTGAGAAAGAAAAGACAGTCTAGACAGAAAAGACACTAGGCCAGAATTTTTATTATAGTATTTGCTTAACATACCTTTTGTAACAAAAGTACAGGCTATATAAAGCTAGTGCCCATTTGTTTACAATTTTACGATCGTAAATCGTAAACATTTGCTGTGATTACAAAAAATAACAAAAACATAATTAACTATTTAATTTCCATCTTACAGCGCTGGCGCACAAAATAAACAAAAACCAACAAACAGATGACTCATAAACCAATCCCACCAAAAAGGCTCTGACAGCTCAAGTCCTACATTTGACATTGCGATAAAAGGATACCAATTCAGACACAATTTACACACTTAAAAACATTTATTTTTAACTTTAAGAACTAAGCGGCGCATTTTTAAAACTAACCACAATGAAGAAAAACAATTTTTATACACACACTTAACATTAATTATTGTATTAATAATAATAAAAAAAAATTTATCGCACTTTATTATGCGTTCATTCTTGTTCTTCTGGCCACTTGACAGGACAAAATCCAGGCACTGCTCCTTTCGTGCTTTACTCCCTCACGTGGCGTTTCTCCTTGGGCATGGCCGTATCCAGGTTACGATCTACGTAGGCAAAGTTATCCACCACGCTGAAGTACAGCGTACCGCCCATCACGGCCAGAGCTCCAACAATGCCAACCTTCGACCACATGCTGAACGGAAAAGAATTCTTTACAATATGCGCGAGGCGCCCCCAATGCAGGCGGCTTTTATACCAGCTTTCCAGCAGCTGACGTCAGCTGCGACGTCGACTGCGCTGCCTTTGCCAGCTGCGACTCCAGTCGGCGGCGGAGCTTTTGTCCACATGCGGATGGTCACGTCAGCCTAGTCCCAGCAGCGGCAAAAGCTTCTCCTCAGCTCATAATGCACTTCCCGCTTACTCATTATCGATCGTTAGATAAGAATTTCGCACATTTCTATTAGCTGGCTAGAGGGGCTTTACGACCGCCCGCGGGGGTAAGGGAGCTTTCAAGCTTTTTTTGCAATATTTTTGTTTATTTATTTGTTTATTTTGGTTTTGTTTATCAAATCTCATAATCTGTTTGGCGGTATGAGTCGTAACATGCCGGCCGGCGTACGTAGCACTTCACACCGCGAGGCATCTAAATAGGGCTGTCTTTGTATATAGTTATACACTATAATTGAAGAGTTGGAAGATACATCAGTTTTTAGATGAAATATAAAAAAAAAAGATGCGACAAAGTTTAGATCGATATGATCATCGTTAAGACTTTCGTTTTAAAGACCCATAAGCCTAGTAAAGTGCATTTAAGGACTTAATTCTTTATTTGCTATCTGAATTTGGCGCATTACTTCCACATTTCAGTGCCCTAGAGAGGAATAAATTTGTATTTAACAATTGTATTTAACAAATTTTTTCCTCTCTAGTGCACTGAATTGTGGAAGTAATGCGCAAGATTCAGAGAGCAAATAAAGAAAAAGCAGAAAAAGGCGTGGTAGTCTTAAATTTCCGTGTATTAAACTGTATATCAGTATCGAAGATCTCAAACCATAAAACATTTTACCAAATGCCTATTCCAAAGAAGTTCTTCGCAGTTTGAACTACATTACATTTCATAGATATAGAAAAAAATTCACAATACTTTAGAATATCTGAACTAAAAATTTAAAAACATTTCCCCTAAAAGTGGATCCAAAAGACATGTAAAAATTTTCTTAAATACGCAACTATTATTGGTCCTTTTTTTTTGTAAAAAGTGGCTGCAGGAAATACTTTCACTTCCTTGCCCTGCTCCAAATGAATCAATCTTAAATTGTTATATTTATTTATTTCATTATATTTACCCAATTTGAATCGGATTTACCTGGGGACTTTACTAAGAACCCACAATTACTACTATATAGTGAAAATTATCGATACACAGACCCATAAAGAGTCCGCTCCATTAACGAACTCTCTTCCATCGTTCCTAAAATTTGTGTCTATGCATAAAGAAGTAATAAAATAAACAAAAAAATATATCAAGATGAAATTTTATAATTGAAATGACTTAGGATAAACTAAAAAAAGTTTTATATGTGAGTTCTTTGTTACTAGACCTCTTAGCAGATTTCATGTAATAGATCTATCTAAAAAACTTTATTTATTTTCATAGTTTTTTGTAGCTCTGAAATCTCTGAAAATGTTTACCTATGACAAACAAGAGTTCTTAGAACGAAGTTCTTTAACGCATAAATATTTTTTTTTATATTTAAATACTTTTTCAATTAATTATCCAAAAATAAATATTTTTTTTAATTGTTTATATTTATATGCAATTATTATTATAATTATTGTTATTAATTTATTGACCCAATTGATTTTTTAATATTTCATTATAAAAAATATTTTGACGTGACAACGTCTTAAATTAGGTTTGTATGGGAGGCACCATTGAAAAAGTCTAACGATAACCGTAACGATAAGTCTAGCGATAAATAATCGTAACGATAAGTGGCATAAGTTGGCAGCACCAAACTGGCACTGCTCAAAGCGGTGGCTATTTTTAGTTTTGAGTGAGCGCAACTGAATAACTATTTTATTTTTGGTTTGTGCTCTGCTCTTATCTATAAACGAACCAGCGACTTTTTGTGAATCGCAGCAACAAGCAACGCACAGCGTCAGCCGCACCGCTTAGCGCTCAGCACCAAACTGGCACTGCTCAAAGCGGTGGCTATTTTTAGGTTTGAGTGAGCGCAACTGATTAACCCCAGCGGCGCATAGCCTCTGCGGTCTGCCGAAATACTGCATTACCTCCGCAGAAAACGTAATTGATTACAAGCGCTGCGTTTCGTTTGAGGGATTGTAAGCGGAGGCAAATAGACAAGCAGTGATCTGCCGAAAATCTGCATTACAACTGCGGAAAAAGTAATGCACAAATAGAAACTCGCACTGCGCTACCTTAGCAACACAAAATTTTGTTATTTTGTTTGCATGCTAACAAGCATAGTTCTGCCTTTCTTCTGTCAAACCATTCGTTTATACCTTTTTATTTATTATCTACTGCCGAGAAAATTTTATTTTATTAAGAGATACGAAAACGTAAAGTCTGACAACTCGTTTCATAATTTCATGAAATATACGTATAATCTTGATTGCGTATCAAACGTTTCTAAGTCAACTACGTTAAAAGAAACAACCATCGACTTGACTTTCGCAAGACACATTACAGCAGAAACACTTCCTTTCATTTCCTATTTCTCCTATCATCGTCCTATCCTCAACAAAATCACTCAAATAGGAATTATTATTGTGCAATTTAATAATATTCATATCAATAAATATTCTACCGAGAAAAAGACGTTGTCACGTAAAATCTTCGCCCGTAAAACCGACTTTACAGGCAACAGTTTTTTTTTATATTTATAGATAATTTTTAATTTACTTTGCATGAATGATTTTTATTTTGTTTTCTATTTTTAAATATGTATTTTATTTAACATAAATGTTTTTTGTTAATTTTTTTTATATTTATATAAAATTTGTTTATATATAATTTTTTAATTTAGTGTAATATACTTTTTTATTTACAGAAAAATTTTTAATTTATTTTGCATACATTTTTTTATATTTTTTTTCTTATATATAAATTCTCGTGTCACAATGTTAGTAACTCCTCCTGTGGAATTGAAGAATCGACCAACAACTATTTTTTCTACCCAGGGTTACCACCTCTAAAATTTTTTTTTAAAAATTTTACCAAACTCGTCTTAAATCGGTCCGATTCTTATGAAATTTTGTGAGCCTATTTGCTTGGTCTGCGAATCGGCCTACATCCATTTTTCATACCCCTTAGTGATAAGGGTTGTCCCTTAAACATTTGTTTTTAATTTTAGGATGATTTTTTTTTATTTTTTTTTTTTATAAAGCCAATTTCATTGATATTATATTTTATGATTTAAACTTGTATTATTCGACAATTATTATTAAATGAATTAATTTTTTTAAACGTTTCTATTATTAAACTACACTTTTTATTATATTTTTTTTAAGTCACTTTTTTATTTATGTTTATATACTATTTTTTTCGTATTTTTTACATAAGTATATTTTTTATATATTTATGTTATATTTATTAATTTTTAGAAATATTTTAATTTTTTATTTTATTTGTTTTATTAAATTTTATATATTTTTTATATATATAAAACTGTATAAAAATACATTTTTTGTTATTTCTTTTAATATATTTTTTTGCGAATAATAGATAAGAATTTCGCACATTTCTATTGCATTGCCAGAGGGGCTTTATGGCTGTGAGCGGGCTACGGGAAGCTCTCAAGCTTTTTTTTTGCAATATTTTTATTTGTTTATTTTGGTTTTGTTTATCAAATCTCATAATCTGTTAAGAGCTGACCCCATTTCAGTTTATGGGTTTCTTTTAAAATTATAATTGTATCAAGTGATAAAGTGCTTAAAAAAAATCAAAATATATTTGTTATACATTTTTATTTAATATTTTAATAATTATCTTGAATCTAAAAAAATACAGCAATTTGTATTCTTTGTTTTGAATTCGTATAAGCGAAACAAATTTCGATCCAGCAGCGGATCTAATTTTTAAATTTGATTAAAATTAAAAAAGTTCCCCTTAAAAGCAAAATATAAATAAACATTTTTGTAGTAACTTGAAATAATTTTAAAAATTTCAGTTTGCTCTGCATATATTTATATTTTTTTATAATTTTAAGTTATTATCTCCTACATAACAAAAAAAATGCACTGAAGTAAAATAAAAATATTATCGACGAAAATAAGTGCAGGCCACTTTTTTGGCGACCTTCTCCGATTTTGATGATTTTTACACAATTGGTAGAGCTGCTATCCTATTATAACGCCCAATTTTATTGCAAAATTCCGTTTATTTATCGAGTTATCGATAACTAAATATCTGGTTTTTCATTTTTAGACTATTTTTTGATAAACCATATCTTCTAAACACATAAAGATATTGACACGAATTTTTTACCATGACAGATAAAATATTAAATTTAAAAAAAAAATATTTTTTTATTTTTAAGACTTTTTTTTAAATTTCTTATCATTAAAATTGGACGTGGTTACTATTGGCTAGCAGCTCTACCAACTGTGTAAAAATCATGCAAAATCGGGAATCGAAAAATCTCTCACCATTTTGCCGATATACTATATTTTTTTTTAATAGTTCCAGTTCAATGTGAACTCATAAAATATATCAATTTATTTTAAAAAATACCATTTCTATGTGATTGCGTGTTTCCCGCCCTAAAAACGTCTCAAAGCTCGTTACTGAACTGACCTAGCAAAGGGTATAGACAATTGTAAGGTTGCGCCCACATGTTTTTTTCACTCTCACTTTTTACAGCTGGCTATAATTATGGAACTTACTGATAGCTAGTTGTGACATTTGTATTACTATTACTTTTATTATTATGATTATTAGTTTTATTTTTAGTACTAGTACTAGCTATAATTGTTAAAAAGCTTTTCCTGTATTCTAGTTACTTTTATGTTTTAACCAAGGTTACTGTCTGATGTCATTAGGCAAGTTTGTGAGCTTCGCCGAACTTAACGATTTTTGTTCTTTTTTATGGGTTTCGTCAACGTCACCATGTGAAATATGAGCAATCATCGTGTCGGGTGGTCGGAAAAAGTTATTGTATAAACTATATACTATATATATATATACTATAGTATATACTCGTAAGTACGTCCCAGCAGACAAATCATCTGTTGTTCCGTAGAACTGTGTGGTTATTTATAAATGCTGCTGTTCTATAAAAATTTCCCAGATTGCTGCTATAAACTAATATTTGTTTAGCTGTTTTAGATTATAGTTGTCGTTGCCAACATGCTCGGGGGAGTGCCGCGAATTTATTTGGTTTCTTAGCTGGAAAAGCTTTAGCGGCAAATGGCAAAGCAAATATACCTTGCACAAAAAAACAAACCATAAAAATTCCTAATATTGTATATAATATGAAACATATGTAGTAGTATATACTATATATAAATAAAGGTTAAGCAAATTATTAACAAACTTAAAAAGGAGCTAATACGATTTTTGCATATACTCTTTAACTTTGCCCAGGGCTGTATTTTGCAAATTTGCAATATGGCTCCTAATCTAGATAATAATCTTGGGACAACCCTGCATATATTACATATACTTATGTATTTAAGTTTTCTAGCAATATATATTTTTTTTCAGTAAGCCTTAGGCGCGGCAGTTAGTTTTTTAAAAGCGAAATTGGTTTTAAATATATGTTTCTTGAAAAATGTTTACCAGCTGCAAACTAAAAAAAAGTAAATCTGATTCGATATTCAATAAAAATAATTTGGATATTATCAAAGTTAAGTGTCAGCATAATATACAGTAAGTTTTGCATATTTTTATACCCTGTACCGTGTGGTACAAAGGGTATATTAAGTTTGTGCAAGCCGACAATGTATGTAACATATAGAAGGAGACGTCGGACACACCCCCAAGTTACCTAAAATATGTTCAGGGTGACTAGAGAAGTCGATATACCCATGTCCGTCTGTCCGTTTGAACGCCTAGATCTCAGAGATGGTAAGAGCTAGAGTTACCAAACTTTCACATTAGATCCCATATTATTCCATAGGAGACAAGTTTATTTTATTTTTTTGATATCGGGGATAAATTGTATAGCTCTCATAGGGGTGTTTGAGACGACCTCGAAAATAAATAAAAGTTTTGGATGGATAATTTGTTTGCTTATGAAGATATCATAACCAAATTTAATATTTAAAAGCTTTTTATGGTTCCCAAAGTACTGTACCAAATTTCATCAAAATCGGTTGACTATATCATATAGCGCCCATAGGACCGATCGGCCAAAATAACTTTTAAATCACAATTCGCTATATATTGTTTTTTAATAAAGATATCGTAACTAGAATTGGCGTTTAAAATTTTTTAGAGCACTTAAGCAATGTGCCAAATTTGAACAAAATCGGTTGACTATATCGTATAGCTCCCATAGGGCCAATCTTCCAAAAAATCGATTTTTTAACAAATTTGTTGTGTTTCGTTTGTTTGCTAAGATATTGGGAACAAATTTGATATTCGTGAGTATTTTATAGTTCCTAAGCACTGTACTAAATTTAATACAAATCGGTTGACTATATCATATAGCTCCAATAGGAAAAATGGTCAAAAAAAAGTTTTTTATACAAAATCCGATTTGTTTAATTTGTTTGTAAAGATATTTGAACTAAATTCAGCATTCAGATCTTTTTAAGGTATTTAAGCACTGTATCACATTTTATTGAAATCAGTTGACTATATCATATAGCTCCCATAGGAAGATTGGTAAAAAAAATTTTTGCTAAAAATTCTTCTGTTTTTGGTTTTTTGTGAAGGAACCGGATTTTATTGCATGCTAGTGGTACAGCGTATCCCAAAGTCATCCGAGCCCGACTTTTCGTACGCCATTATTTTTATTAATTTAAAAGAAATTTTACGCCTTACAATTTTTTAGAACATTGGGAAACATTTAAAAGCGCTGGTAAAATGTTATTAGCAAAAACCGCTTTTCGTGACCTTTCATCTTTAATATCTGGAGACAGGGTCATGATACTCACCGGTACGTTTAAAATTGATGTTATTATCTTTCAATTCCGAGGACTTAGGTTTATTTGCCATTTTTCGAGGTACTGTTTACTATGGCGAACATGCGCGGTAATCATTCTAATAGTTACCGCAGCAAATTTCCTCACATAAAATGACATTAGCACTTTTGAATTTTAAAATTAGAAGCTAAAAATTATAAAAAATTAAAAAAAAATCTTTAAAAAACACGAATTTTTTTTTAAATTTAATAATTTAAAAATTAATCTTCTAAACGCTTAAAGATATTGAATCGAATTTTTACCATATTTATCTATCATAAAGATATTGACTCGAATTTTTACCATATTTATCTATCATGGTAAAAATTCGAGTCAATATCTTTATGCGTTTAAAAGATATGGCTTATCAAAAAATAGTCTAAAATGAAAAACCCGATATTCAAATATCGATAGCTCGATTAATAATCGGAAATTGGAATAAAATTTGACGTGGTTACTACTGGCTAGTAGCTCTACCAACTGTGTATCATCGAGATAGCAGAAGGTGGGCCGCTTCATTTATTTTCGCCGATATATATAAAAATAACTTATATTTTATATGTTACGGATGTTCTCATGAACGCGTCAATGAATTTTAAATCTGATTTTTGAGTATTTCTAGAAGTTGTCAATACGGAGGTTTTAAGTCTCTTGCGATGTGTTTGTGTATATTGGTTCGTGACATATACGCATTTGGGTGAATATCGGATTTTGTGTGTATATTGCCGTATATACAAAAAGTGATATTATTGTTAATCAATGTTCAAGGTCCAACATCGTTGGATCATTGAGAACAGTGAATGGCCTATTTGGTGCAACGTTTCGAGAGGCAAGTCAAAAATTGAATTTGTTCGAAAATGATTTGCACCGGGATCAAACTTTAGCAGTTGCTGCTATTACTACTCATCTATATCATAAACATGTTCTATTTGCGATTATTTTGGCAACATGTTTTCCATCAAATCCATCTGAATTGTGGATATAATATCAAGATTATTATTAAAAGATAAAGATATTTTGTTTGGAATACTTCAAGCAAAACGTAATCCAGTGATGAAATTTATGCCGGAAGTTTACAATGAAGCTTTAATTCTTATTGAAGATCTATGCTTGGCGATGGCTACTAAAGCATTAGGACAATTGGGAATGCCGCCTCCTAATCGATCAATGCATGATGTATTTCAATTGAAAGAAATGCAACGAAATGAATAATCAATCTGCCCAGTAACATGAAGATCACAATGAACATGAAAGAATTCGGTTAAGACAAACCAGTGAAGCGCGACATTCGACTAATAATGGTGCAAGTTTGAATCGAGCTGCAAGCTAATCTAAAAATCTTACAATTTTCCAGATAATCTAACTAATCTTACGATGTTTATTCACTTTAAGAGTATTCAAAAAGCACAGGGTATATTAAGTTTGTGCAAGCCGAAAATGTATGTAATATATAGAAGCAGACGTCGGGGACACCCCAAAGATTACCTAAAATATGATCAGGGTGAATAGAGAAGCCGATATACCCATGTCCGTCTTTCCGTCTGTCCGTTTGAACGCCTAGATCTCAGAGATGGTAAGAGCTAGAGTAACCAAACTTTCATTAGATCCCATATTATTCCATAGGAGACAATTTAATTTATTTTTTTGATATCGGGGATAAATTATATAGCTCCCATAAGGGTGTTTGAGACGACCTCGACAAAAAAAATAGTTTTGGATGGATAATTCGTTTATTCATGAAGATATCGTAGCCAAATTTGGTATTCAAAAGTTTTTTATAGTTCCTTAGTACTGTACTAAAGTTGATCAAAATCGGTTGACTATATTATATAGCTCCCATAGGACCAATCGTTCCAAAAAAAATGTTTGTTTAAAAATTCTTCTGTTTTTGGGCTTTTATGAAGAAATCGTACTTTATTGCAAGATAGTGGTACAGGGTATCCCAAAGTCGTCCGCGCCCGACTTTACGCACACCATTTTTTATATATTTTTATTAAACGAATTTTTTTTAACACAAATACACGTCAAGGTAACTAAATCAAAAGTAAGTAAATATTACTATTTTTTTCTTTGTCAAACGTTGTGGAAAGTTCAATGTTATAAAGGGTGGGCCATCTGCTGGTTTATTTGTCAATTGCATTTCATTTGCAATTTAATAATATTCGTCATTGAATAATAAAAGATATTATCGCTCAAGGCAACAGATGCTCCGCTCCCTAAAACACTTTTTTTTGTTAAGTGGATAACAAATATACGTTTCAATATTCTTAGAAAAAATGTATATTGGCATGGTAGCTGGCATTATTAAACATTGTATTTGAGTTTGGTCACAGAAAAATAGTTTTATTTGCGCAAATATTTAAACTTCCTGAACAACGGCTGCTTAGTAAAATGCGGCGAACGTCAAAGTCTAGCGGGTCCGACTTTCAGATACCCTATTCCAAGCAATAGTCTTAAGACAAAATTTCCAACAACTTAGCTTAGAATTGCATAATTTTGAAAAATTTGAGATAGGTTTGCTTTACGATGTGAAATACTGAGCAAAAACATAAACAAATAAGTATTCCGAATTAGAGGTGGTTTTTCCTACGTTTTAAATTCTATAAGATCTGTGCTTTCTAGATCCCTCCTATGGGTAAACTTTGGAGAGTCTTTGGCGTTTATTTCAAACAACACCATAATTGATCAGTTTTAAGTTTTTTTGAATTAAATCCTACAAGACGCTTGAAAAGGAAAAGATACATAGCCAGGTAACAAAGCAAATTGTGACCCACTGATGGCTATTTTTTATTTAATTTAAATTTTAAAAATAAATAAGGAAAATAAGTTATTAAAATGCTTTTTTTTTTTTTTAAATTAGGTTAGCATACCGTGATTTGGGCTCATTTCCAGCTAGACTAAGAGAGATGCATTTTTTGCAATTTGTCGTTTATCGATTCTTAATTGAATAGAACTAAAAATTTGGTTTTGCTTATAAGATAATCTGAGCAGTCATGTGGTTTATGCATCCTACTTGCTTTTCCTTTTTTTATGCATTTTTTATTTTACATTTATTTTAAATATTCTAAAGAAGTTGAAACATTTTGGAAAAATTTAATAATATTTTCTTTTGACTGTAATATATATTTTATACAAATCTTTCAATATAATCGAATAAATCAGTTAACTAAGATAATTGAGTACTTGGTCTATTTGAAAAATATTAATTTCACATATACATACTGTATAAAATATATACATATTGTATAACAAATTTTCTAGCTCGAAAATCTCATGTTTTTTGACATCTGAATATTCATTCGTTTTTGAAACCGCCGGAACGATTTGAATCTGTGCTGAAACTGAGTCTCTTAAAATATTTAAAAATGGAGAAAGCCACTATCAAGAACGATATTCTACATTTTTACTTAGATAATCATTTACTTCTGTTACTCAGATCTATCAGAACACAGGCTCACAAATAGAAGTGGTTATTACTTTATAAGGCAGACGGCTAGCCTTATGGATTTTAAGTTTCTGATTCCAATTCCCATGTCCAAAAAACCTCAACATCCTATACATTAGGGTGGGTCAATTTTTTTCGGTGTAAAGGCTTCCAGCGAGTCCGATTCTTTGCGTCATTCTAAGCAACTTTGCCCATGAAACTATGGGTCTAAAATGATTTTCGAGTCTGCCACTTTTTTAAAATGGTTTTTTTTAAATATTCCGAAATCACCTGAAAAATATTTTTAGTTATATTACAGCTTCAGAGATGTATATATGTGGCGTACTTATGCATATTATGACGATTAAAATTTTTACAATTATTTGCCGCTATATCTCAGAAACGGTGGTTCAAAGAGAATTTTATGATTTACAAATTATGTCGGAGATAAATTATGATAAAGCTTACCGTTTTGGTAAAAATCGCGAAAAAACAATTTTTTTCAAGATTTTTTACCTCGAATAAATTTTTTTCCAGGCACCGGAATGATGAGGAACTTTCAAATGTTATTTTTATCTATGTTTTAAACAATTACACGCACTTTCAGCTTGCTGTTAATTTATGTAACTTCAAATGTCTACATTGACTGGACTATTAATGGGTTTTTGGGGTCGAGGAATCCATTTTTGACATCTATTTTTAATTTTGAGCGTCGCCAGAGGGCGCTCTAGGGTTTTTTTCTCTTCTTTTTTTAACTTCACAAAATGTTGCAAGTATTTCACTTTTTCATAATACTCATTCACTGTAACAACTTTTATGAAGAAGTTTTTACTATATTATATATATTTTCTACTTTATATCTTCCATAGGACCGATTGGCCGAAAAAAACGGTTTTTGAACAAAATTCGTTGTGTTTCATTTGTTTGTAAAGAGATTGAAACTACATTTGGAAGTTAGAAGCTTTTTAGAGTACTCAAGTACTGTACCAAATTTGATTAGAATCGTTTGACTATATTATATGGCTCCATCTATCTCCATGTTATCTGCCAAAAAAAAAAGTATTTCGGATTCGAAGGTTAGCCAATGTTTAACAAGCGTTTTTGTGCTCGCTGAAACTGAATCCGAGCTTTAACTAACCACAGCACGTAAGGGCTGTGACATAACTTCGGAAGTAACCCCTTTAAACGAGGTATTTTGAATAATTTTGCCTTGACTGTGCTGTTTGGATTCCAATTTCGTGATCCAAAAACATATAAAAACATTGGCAGACACTCGGACTAGAACAAAAGCAGATGGTTTTTCGTAGTTATTTCATAAAGCAAAAAAAAATCATATCTGAGTTTCAAAAACCTCAGCCCTTCGGGCTTCTAACATTATCTCAAAATAAACACAATTTTTCGCGGTAGTTGCGAGGTTCTCTCAGTAGCAAAACGTAACATAGTTTTTTGCACTTTTGTTTCAGTAAGAAAACATATTGTTGCTTTTTTTCGAATGCTGCGACTACAAAATTGTTTATTAAACATATCATCTGATCTCCGAAGGTTAAAATTGATTATTTTCTGTGGATGTATAAACAGATCAAAAACAATTTATTTCGAGCCCGGATGTCCGAAAATGTTTCGGTTTCAGCGGTTCAAAATTCATAAAGGTAGTAACCCTGTCCCATAACTGTGGATCAGCTGTATGCTTTTAACACCACAGAAACCCATTTATTCGATTTTATAATGTCATTCAACTATTGTTTCGCCTTTTTCGGCATAGAACAAAAAAGTTTTAATATTTAGCTCTATTATCTGAACCTCGAGATGTGTCAATCATTGCAAGTGAGTAGAGAGATGGCTGGTCTTAGGATCAATTGCAACAAAACCAAAATAATGCACACTGGCCGCTCAGCACATCAGCCCATTATTCTGAGACAGACGCCCATTGAGGAGGTCAAACAGTTTATCTATCTAGGAAGTTCTGTATCGTCAGACGGAGGAACGGATCTGGATGTTAACAGCAGAATAAGTAAAGCCCGCAGCGCCGTTGGAATGTTGTCTTAAGTATGGAACTCTAGTCAAATTTCCCTACGCACCCAGTTAAGGCTCTTCAAATCCAATGTCAAATCTGTACTGCTGTATGCCTGTGAAACCTGGAAAGTCTCTTCATCCATCACGAGAAGCTTTCAGGCATTTGTAAACCACTGCCTTCGATGCATTCTTAAGATCCGATGGCCGCAAATTATATCGAATCAAGAATTGTGGCGCATAACGAGTCAAAAGCTTTTGGATGTCCAAATTAGACAGCGGAAGTGGCGCTGGATTGGCCACACGTTGAGGAGACCAAACGACAGCCGTGAAGAAGTCCTTCGAATGGAATCCTCAAGGTACACGGCGAGTTGGTAGACCAAGAACCACTTGGAAAACAACAGTATTGGACGAAGCAGCAACACAGTGCAAAACGTGGCCAATGCTGAAGTATCTGACCGCAGATCGGAAAGGATGGAGGAAGTTTGTCGCCGCCCTATGCACCAACCGGGGTTGAAGGACTTAAAGAAGATCTGAACCTCTAGGGGTACTAGGATGGTATGAATATTCATTTGCATATGGAGTCGCTGGCGCTTAGTTTCGTAACCGAAATCACTTCACTTATGATCACCAAATATGCTCCATTTTGTTAGAGTATACAAAAAGTTGGAATAAAAAATGAAAAATTCAGTTTTGCGCGCACTGTTTACGCGCAAATTAATCGAAGCTCATAAAGCAGCGTAAACAAAAAAGACACCCACAGCTAAATACACACACACAGATACACTCACACAACTGCAGATGAGTCTGAAAGAGTTAGAGAAGGAGAGAAAGATAGCTGAAGTAGACTAAAAAGGGACACGCATATATCGCATGCGAAAACCTTCAGATAAACAGGCATTAATAATACACATTTGCCGTAGTAGCCCAGTTTGTGGACACAAAGGATGTGCTGCGGGGTGTTAGGGTCAACGATTCTTTGGCGATAGTACGATACTGGGATACTGGAAGCTTCTCTATTCGCGTGCAGCACACAACTAACAGATTGCCATCATTTGTATTTGCTTATAGATAGAACGTATCTCTGGTGCTTGCAGTTGTTGTATCTGTTGAATACGTTACGCCAGCCAGCCAACGGCGAAAAGGGTTCAACATTATTTTCCTGCTGCAATATGGCTTGGAGTTTCTTTTTTGGCCAAAATAAACAGCTGTTTGCATGGCTGCCCGCGCGAATATCTTTTATGCAGAGCATTTGAAAATTTTGCATATTAGTTAGTAAGAGCTGACGTGGATGTAGGGGGCTCTGCGGGGTTAAAAGGTGGCGCACGCTTGTTGACAAAGCCCCAAGCTGGCGATCATTTATCAAAGCGGTTTTCTTTTCGCATTTTCAGCAAATTGTTGAATATTTATTTGGTTTGCAAACATTTATTTGTCCAAGCCAAAACCTAAAACGAAAAAAAAAAACACATGCATATAGGTCAACAGTACGACTTAGGTCTGATGGAACTAAATTTTACAATATATACCACGACGATATAGGACTTAAAGGAGAGAGTGTGAGAGATAGAGAGTGGAGGAGACAGGAAGAGTGTGTGAGAGAAAGTGAGTGCAACAGCAGAAGTTGCAACAACGGCAGCGGCACTTCCTTTTGTGCCAATTTCCAATGCAAAACGTGCACCGCCACCTGAGACGCACACTCACACACACTCTCATGCACACAGATATGCGACCATTGAGCTGCTCTGTGTGAGTGTGTGTAAGTATGTGTGATAGAGGGCAGTTTGATTAGTACGCAAACGAGAGCACATAGTGCCTAGACCAAACGTTTTTATTTTTGCTTCAAATCAATATCGCTTCTGTTTTTCTCTCCAGCTCCGATTGACATTCACCGGAGATCGTTTAAAAGCTTCTTAGGTAATCGAAGTGCATGAATACTTCGGAAGTTTTTGTCATACCTCCGATGAGTTTGGTAGGAAGGTAGGTAAAGGGTGATTCATTAAGACCTTTTTACACAGACTTACACCCGAACAACGTTTACAAATTGTACAATTGTACTACGAAAATCAGCGTTCTGCAAATAATGTTTTTCGTGCGCTGAGATCGACTTATGGTCAACATAATCGACCCACCGAAGCCACAATTCGTAACACCATCACCAAATTTGAAACCCAGTATTCATTGTTTGATGATACACCACCAAATCGACCACAACCAGCACGTAGTAAAGAGAATATAGCGGCGGTAGCTGACAGTGTTCACGATGACCGCGAGGAATCGATTCGGCGCCGATCGCAACAACTTGGCCTGTCGTATTCAACCACCTGGCGCATTTTACATTTGGATCTCGGCTTGAAAGCATACAAAATTCAACTCAGTCAAGTATTGAAGCCGAATAACCTTCCTGCACGTCGCAGTTTTACTGAATGGGGTCTTGGTAAGATCGATGAAGATCCGTTGTTTTCGACCAAAATTTTGGTCAGTGATGAGGCCCACTTTTGGCTCCACGGCTTCGTAAATAAGCAAAATTGCCGTATTTGGAGAGAAGATCAACCTGAAACAACGGTTTAGTGCGGTCTGTGGGCTGGTGGAATCATTGGTCCGTATTTTTTTTAAAAATGAACAAGGTGGGAACGTTACCATCAATGGCGCACGCTATAGGACCATGTTAACAAACTTTTTGCTGCCTAAAATTGTTGCCCGTGATCTCGACGACATTTGGTTCCAACAGGATGGCGCTCCGGTCCACATTGCCAATGAAGCAATGGCTCTATTGCGAGGTCAATTTGGTGAGCGATTAATTTCTCGTACGGGGCCCGTACCTTGGTCGCCAAGATCGTGCGATATCACACCGCTCGACTTTTTCTTTGGGGTTAAGTAAAGCCAAAAGCTTACGTGGACAAAGCAGCAACGATTGAGGCCTTGAAAGCTAACATTATTAGTGTTATTGGCCAAATACCAGTGGAAATGCTTGAACGAGTCATGGAAAATTTGACCTTCAAGATGGACCATTTAAAACGCAGTTGCGGCCAACATTTGAACAAGATTATTTGTAAAAAATAAATGCCATAAAATATACTTTCGAAATCATAAAAAAAGATCCCATCATTCCTTTGAAATTTCCATTTGCCAAATCATTCAAAAAATGACCTTAATGAATCACCCAATAGAAGTGGCTAACTTACAACGCACCTAGGTCCGTAAAAGGCACGTTTTGATGCCAATTGGTCTAATCTGTACAACTCCTGAATACTCTCTGAACCAACCCGTCGATTTAATAAACGAACTAATCATATTTATTCAGAATCGGCGAACTTAGTAACTTTCCAAATATGTTCGGGGATCCCAGTGTGTTGATTCGTCTCCTGCAGAGTGCATACATCCACACAGGAGATGCTCGACTGTTTCCTTCTTCTTCGAACATGTTAGTAATGTGGAAAGTGGAGTAGAAGAAGATTTCCTAGTGCGGCTAAGCAAGGCCAAGTCAACTTTGGGTCAATTGAGAGCAGTGTCGAAGTCTACCCGAATAAGGGTCAACACCAAGTTATGGCTATTCAATTCCAATGTGAAATCAATCCTATATTAGGGAAGCGAAACGTGGAAAACCAATCACGCATCCAGTATCATTACCTGTTATTAGTATCTTTGACTTATATTAACCCTAGCATACCCCAAAAGAAGTCACCTGGGCAGTGATTGAAATTAAGTGAAGAAAGTGGAAAAGGATGGGCCCACCATGCAAAAACCTTCGCTCGGGGCTCTAGCACGTGCCTGGCGCCGAACCATCTACTGTGAAGTATAAGATGCCGGATACTCCTGGAGTATTATTAATAAAAAAGCATCAAATAGAGTCCGATTTTTTGTAGGGGATTTTAAAACCCAGCCTCTATCTTTTAAGATCTCTGTGGCGATCACAATGGGCTTCGCTTAACAATTTCTTAAGATCCTCGATGCGATTACAACCGATTTCTTCAAAACATTTCTGGAATTGGAATTTATTTCTCAAGTTTCTATCGTATTTTACCAGCTATTCCCTGATTGAGCTGATGATTGCTTTGTGGGATTGTTTCCTTTTGACGTCGGAATAAGGCAGAGTAGATGGGATAATAATAAGAAATGGTAGATGGACCTATAGAATTAGTTCTCCTCAACTAATCCAATATTCGAACGAACTTAATTATTTGATTAGGGAGAGATCTTTCCAAGTGACATGCCTTGGGTGGTTGTCTCCTCAGTTGTTCAAAACCTACTTGTGGTTGAATAGTCGAATAGAATGCCAATAGTACTCAACTGTTTCCTGAGTCTGTAGTATATTCCGGTAACCCCGTAAGTATCCTAAGGAAATCCGTGCACAATTAGCATATTTTCTTCAAGCTATTTAAGTAATAATAAAATGGGGGAGTTCATGTCTCCGCCGTCTGCTCAAAATAAGGTGACCTGAGGTCAAACCTCCTATTGGTAGAGAAACATCCCGACGAAATTGGAATTGGATTGGACACACGCTGAGAATACATACCTGATTTTGACATATGCATTTGACTGGAATTGACAGAAGGATCTCCTACAAAAGGACGTGTGTCACATACGTTGAAAAGACAGCACTTCAAAGGCATTGAACCTACAAGAATGAGTTGGATTGGTCACACGCTGTGAACACCTTACGAAATGACCAGAAAAGCAGTCGACTAAAACCAACAAGGATCTCGTAAAAGAGGAACCACTGTACGTAAGATAAGACATACAATGACAAAGACATCGAACCTTAACAAATGAAATGGAATAGAGTCAATGAACTTTCATCAGATAAACGGACATGGTAAAAATTGTTGGTGGTTCTATGTTGCTCGTTAATGAGCAAAGATAGAGTTCTCTAGAATTTGTGTCAGAAGCTATCAAAGCTACCACTGACAACACATCGCCAACATATTCGGGCTTTAAGCTGCCAGACAGGGATTGGTATCTGTACGCCACAAACTAAACAAACTACCCTCGCTCTACATACTATATGCTGTATGTATATACTTTGCTGGCGTTCCGTTTGTTCGCTTGCATTTCCTTCCGGCTGGCCCCCATATGCTATAGCTCTAGCTACAGCGACGTCGAAGACTCAAAACTGGCTCAGCTCCTCTTTAAATACTATATAGTACCTACGGTAGCTGTATCAGTGCGGCGTGTTCTTTCAACAAAAAACCTCAAGTAAACAGCGCCATAGCAGCAGCGCCTTCCCGAGCCCGTCTCTCTTCAACAACCCCCCAAATAACCATGCCCCATCTGTGGCACGTTTTGCGTTTTCTTTGCACAAATTGAATTCTCGCGCGCACATTTTCATTTGGCGTGTGTGTTTGTTAATTTTCGCACAGGAAAATTGCATCAACTGGTTTACGACTTTTTGTATGGCAACACCAACAACAACCCGCACCAACAACAACCCGCACCAACAACAACCAGCAACAACAACAGCCAACAACTTACTAACTTTGAAAAACATTTGCCTCAAAGTGCTGCATACCACTTTGTCTTGCAACACAATGCGCCACCTGTACCTGTACGCGATCTCCGCCTTCAATTTGTTGCTCCCCCTCGACTCCACCCCGCACTGCTTCGACGTGGCTTCCGTTCGCTGCACATGGCCAACGTGCAAATTGCTTACATGTGTTGGGCAAAGTTTTAATGCCCTGGCTGGCAGCTAATAACCGGGTGCAATTCGTACCGCAAACTAAATAACTTGAGCAGAAGAACTACGCCCCCAACCCGATAAGAGGAGACACGCCCCAACGACTTGTTGTCAAAGCTGTCAGCAATGCAACATTGAAGCGAACGAAACCTGTGCGCCTGCTTCCAACAGCCAACAAAAAAGGACGAGTAATTGGTTAATGACTATACGAATTTTCAGGATTTTAGGTATATGATTTTTTTTTCGCACTTATTTTATAGGAATTCTCGGAGTAAACTCACTTGAACGTTTTCGAAAGGGTAAAAATGTGAGATATTACGTCATTTTGGCGTTGAGTCATGTTACCTTAACTAAGGTTAAGCTAGAGAATTTAGTTTGATATTTTGACTGCTTTGTAGAAAGCGTAGACAGGCTAGAGAAAGAAGGACAGATATCTTCTAGAGACTGCCATAAGGCATATTTTTTTTGCAGATTGATTTCAAGCCTGATATAGGTATTACAGTAAAGATTTACCCAATAAGCATTAACCTAGAAAGTACTGCACGCTTGAATTTCTCTTACATAATGTTTTCGGGTGCGGAGTCAGACCTAGCCCCCTTTTCTCCATTCCACAACCAATTCATTCAAATTTTATCAGCTGACAAAGAATGTACAAAATTGTATTTCCTATCTATTTCTGTAATAAGTTATATTCTTAGAAGTTCATATTTGACGCGCTAGAGGGCGACTTAAGTACACCTGTTTTTCTGATCAGAATAATCTCTCTATTATATAAAAAAGTTTTTTTTTCTCATGTTTCTAACGGCCGATATACCGATATTTGTCTCTAGATTTTTTTAGCAGAAGTGTGTAGCCTTGGTTGACGAACTCGAGTTGTTGCTTGAAGGCCGAAAAGTCCCAAGCGTGAGGAGGACCCAAAGTTGTGGTACAATGTCATAAAGCACATGTCTCGCAGCCCGCATTTGGAGAACAAAGCATCAATGTGCTGGGACCCGGAGAAGAAGACCTACACCAAGAAGTTTCCGAAAGAGTTTCAAGAAACTACAAATATGACAACGCCGGGCTTGCCTTTGTACCAACGAAGAGACGCTCACACCTATCACGGGAAAAAAGAAGGCAAAATCTGGTCTATCGATTGTGCCGTACAATCCATATCTTTTGAAGAGATTCGATTCGCATATGAACGACGAATATTGCACCTCGGGGATGAGCATAAAGTACATCTACAAGTATATACACAATGGCCACGATGAAGCCCCAATAGCTCTAATGAAGGACGAAGCCCGGGACGAGATTCAACCGTATTTGGATACAAGATATGAGATTCGAAAAAAAGAACAAGCTCAAAAGTATTCATATGTTCAGATCCCACTGCATTACACGTGGGACGAGACGAACTATGAGTGGAAACCACGAAGGAACCACTGTAAAAATGTAACCCGAGCAAACATATTCTCACCAGGATATGTTGAAAGATTAAGTCTAAAGTTATTACTGCGCGAGTCGAAGGGCAATACATCATTCGATTTATTGGCTGTCGTTGGAGAACGATATCCGCCATTTCCAGAGGCAGCCAGAGCAGCGGGTTTGACCAAGTCGCCCAAGTTCATGAAAGAACTGAGACATTTCTTTGTATATTTGTTGGTTTGTGGAGCTGCAAGAGAAATTCAAGTCGAAATTAGTAGAAGACTCGAATGAACCAGCAGCACTTTCGATTATTCAAGATTTAAACACTGAAGCAAGTTGGATTGCCAGAAGTTACGAGCGAAGATGAAATTATTGAAGATACTGTAGTGGGTAGGATCTTGCCGTAGATGAACATAAACGCCTGTTTACCAACATGTCCGAGCAGATAAACGAAGACCAGAAACACGTACACAGGTAAATCCGCGCAGAAGTTATTCTTTATAGATGTACCTGGCGGAACCGATAAGACTTTTTTCTACAAAGCGTTAGTTCATATGTGCAAGATCTTGAAGAGAAAAATCGCAAATATTGCCTGGACTGTAATCGCTGCTATACTTCTTCCATGCGGGCGAACTGCTCACAAGACTTTCAATTGGAGTAGAAAAAGGAAGCAACAACTACAGGACGTAGACCTGATTATTTAGGATGAGGCTTCGATCATACCTCAAGCCATACTGAGTATGATAGATCGCACGTTCCGCGATATATACGCAAGCAAAGAGCCGTTCGCCGGTAAGATCGTTGTGTTGGGTGGAGATTTTAGGCAAGTGTTGTCTGTAGTAAAGAAAGGCGGAAAGCGGCAAATACTAGACGCGTGTTTGAAGATTTATTTCAATGTAACACTAAAAATGATATAAAAAAAAGGGATTAAAAAATATTTTTTTTCAATGAAGCTGAATTTAATTTCAAGTGGGCCGCCCTGAGCAGCTTGAGGCAATAGAGGGGTGGGGGTTGGTGAGCGAAGCCCCCTAGTTTTCTAAAACAAAAAATGTTTACTTTGACAGTTTCATTTTGAGTTCTTATGTCGCTACAACTTCAACGCTTTCTGGATTAAAATCAATCTCAATATGTACCTATTATTTAGACGCTATACATAAAAAATGCTTAATGGTTTAATTCGATATTTGCAGTTCACCGGAATGACGCTACTTCGTTTCGAATAAACTGATTTGGATATAACCGCCTTAAATAAAGTCAATTACACTGTAACAAAATTGAACCTATTTTTTCTACTTTAGCAAGTCGAGCAAAACAAGAAAAACTTTATATACAATAAATTCCACAATTGCAAAAAAGTTTCATATATTTCGCTCTAGCTGAGTGGGCGCCCAATGTTTTTGACACTACTCTGCATTTTATGCAGACAGCTGATGACCCCAAGCTTCAGCGTGTCCGGCATATTGACCAAATCGGATCCGTAAAAATGTGCGCTTCAATGGATATATCAAACCGCTTCTAAACCCAAAGGCATTGCATATGCCCAGCTGCAGTTGTGGCGCTTAATCGCCTACGCTCCAGTTCCTGCACAAGTCCCTCTGCATAGCCCACTCCTACAACTACAACTAATGCTCATCCCATCCCGCCCAGCAATGTTCCGGGACGCGTTCGTTTGTAGTGTCAACGCGATTATGTCGCTTCAGTGATGCACACATTCGATGCATTGCATTGCATCGCATTGCATCGGATCGCATTGGTTCGTTGTCAGTGGATGAGTATGGATTGGTTTGGTTAAGTTGGGTTGGGCTAGAGACCCAACTGGACTGGACTCGGGCGTCGTGGACTGGGCAAACGCTGGCGATTTGAGGCATTTGGGCGTGAAATTACATTTAAAATTTAATTGCGCACAAAATGAACGGCAGTTGCATTAGATACGCAAAATTTGCTCATAAATTAAACTAAGCAAAGGGTTTTAGGTTGGGGGGTCGTGACGGGTTGTGGTACATGTTACGGGGTCGCGTAGCGGGTTAGGTGGGGTCTATGTTGTTCTATGTGTTTGTCTAAATTAGCATATATGCAAACAGAAGGAATATAACTTTATAGCAATAGTATAGTATGATAAAAAGCAAAATGGTAACGACTAAATTATCATTTAAATGAGATTTGAACTTGCACTGGTCAAAACTTTGGCTTATGACGTATGTAGCATGATCGAATGATATGAATGTTAGATACATTTATAAATTGTATGCTATGTATATATACGGTATAACTATTGATAAAAGATTGACATAAATGGAACGTAGATATTACAATATGGGTCTTTGATTTGTGTGTAATTGTTTTGGAGTAAATGCTTTTAGTTGGAAAATGGTCGCGCAACTTATAAGGTGACGCCAATTATAATAATTATTAGCTGTCATTAAGGTGTATACTTTGAGGAAGGTACTACAATTAGAGGGAAAAAATAAGTAAATCGATTTGGTTAATTATTTCAATTGCGATAAAAATGATTTTTTGCGAAATTCCGACACAGTAAGCAAGTGTGGTAATCTGTGGTCAAGTTCTATGTTTGCTGATGCTGAATCCAAGTTCACTAATAGCAATCATTCCAACATGTCTAGATTCTATCCTAACCTCAAAAAACAACACAAACAACAAATTTTGTCTCGAGGGCTTGGCTTAGGTCGCTGAACTCTAATCCGTCTCAAAATCCATATGAACTTGACTCGGAAACGCCGGCAGAATTGTAAGACCGTTAAAAATCATACAAATTTTTCTATACGTCCTTCTTTATGGAATCCCAATTTGGTGGCCTACACTAAACAAGAAAGTAAATCTTAGTAAACTGCGTAAGACTTCAATGGACCGCGAAAATGTCCATCAGCAGCGACCAAACGAGCCACTAGATGCCATTTTAAAACTCCTTTCTCTGGACAAGATGGGCAAGCACATATGCGACTTTGTCAGCTCATCAAATGAGAGAGGCCAAAAAATGGAATGATCTGGACTTCGGCCACTTAAGGATTCTAAAGGGAAACCCTCTTATTCCCGAGAGTACGGAACTTCGTACCCCTTAGGAGCACTGTACAGCGAACCATCAAAAGTTTTCTGAAACTGTATTACAAGGGGGAGTGGGAGAGTCTATTCTGACGAAAATCAGCGTCATCTAATTTATTGATGATTCCTTAGTCCACTGCTTTGCCAGTACCTTTTTGTTTTCTGGGGAATCTACGTTTTATCCAAGCTTACGAAAGACCATATAAACCTATTGTTTGTAACCTTTGCTCTTTCATTGACTAAATCTATTGCTCTGACA
>JBAMAX010002942.1:0-89636 GCA_037043745.1 Chymomyza amoena
GTAGTTCAAGCTGCGAAGAACTTCTTTGGAATAGGCATTTGGTAAAATGTTTTATGGTTTGAGACCTTCGATACTGATATACAGTTTAATACACGGAAATTTAAGACTACCACGCCTTTTTCTGCTTTTTCTTTATTTGCTCTCTGAATCTTGCGCATTACTTCCACAATTCAGTGCACTAGAGAGGAAAAAATTTGTTAAATACAATTGTTAAATACAAATTTATTCCACTCTAGGGCACTGAAATGTGAAAGTAAAGCGCAAAATTAAGAGAGCAAATAAAGAATTAAATCCTTAAACGCACTTTACTAGGCTTATGGGTCTTTAAAACGAAAGTCTTAACGATGATCATATCGATCTAAACTTTGTCGCATCTTTTTTTTTATATTTCATCTAAAAACTGATGTATCTTCCAACTCTTCAATTATAGTGTATAACTATATACAAAGACAGCCCTATTTAGATGCCTCGCGGTGTGAAGTGCTACGTACGCCGGCCGGCATGTTACGACTCATACCGCCAAACAGATTATGAGATTTGATAAACAAAACCAAAATAAACAAATAAATAAACAAAAATATTGCAAAAAAAGCTTGAAAGCTTCCCATACCCCCGCGGGCAGCGGTAAAGCCCCTCTAGCCCGCTAATAGAAATGTGCGAAATTCTTATCTAACGATCGATAATGAGTAAGCGGGAAGTGCATTATGAGCTGAGGAGAAGCTTTTGCCGCTGCTGGGACTAGGCTGACGTGACCATCCGCATGTGGACAAAAGCTCCGCCGCCGACTGGAGTCGCAGCTGGCAAAGGCAGCGCAGTCGACGTCGCAGCTGACGTCAGCTGCTGGAAAGCTGGTATAAAAGCCGCCTGCATTGGCGGCGCCTCGCGCATATTGTAAAGAATTCTTTTGCGTTCAGCATGTGGTCGAAGGTTGGCATTGTTGGAGCTCTGGCCGTGATGGGCGGTACGCTGTACTTCAGCGTGGTGGATAACTTTGCCTACGTAGATCGTAACCTGGATACGGCCATGCCCAAGGAGAAACGCCACGTGAGGGAGTAAAGCACGAAAGGAGCAGTGCCTGGATTTTGTCCTGTCAAGTGGCCAGAAGAACAAGAATGAACGCATAATAAAGTGCGATACATTTTTTTTTATTATTATTAATACAATAATTAATGTTAAGTGTGTGTATAAAAATTGTTTTTCTTCATTGTGGTTAGTTTTAAAAATGCGCCGCTTAGTTCTTAAAGTTAAAAATAAATGTTTTTAAGTGTGTAAATTGTGTCTGAATTGGTATCCTTTTATCGCAATGTCAAATGTAGGACTTGAGCTGTCAGAGCCTTTTTGGTGGGATTGGTTTATGAGTCATCTGTTTGTTGGTTTTTGTTTATTTTGTGCGCCAGCGCTGTAAGATGGAAATTAAATAGTTAATTATGTTTTTGTTATTTTTTGTAATCACAGCAAATGTTTACGATTTACGATCGTAAAATTGTAAACAAATGGGCACTAGCTTTATATAGCCTGTACTTTTGTTACAAAAGGTATGTTAAGCAAATACTATAATAAAAATTCTGGCCTAGTGTCTTTTCTGTCTAGACTGTCTTTTCTTTCTCAAAACTTTTCTGGCTTACTGTGGCTGCCAATATAAAATCCAAGAAGCTCCCAATTGAATACAACCTATAGGCACATGAGCTACAGTCACCAAAATCAGTATATTGACTCATTTAATATACGCTTTAAATTTAATAGGTTTCTAAATCGACAAAGTGTACAGTATAATCAGGATATCCAGACTGTAATCGCCCTGACCCGCTGTATGGTGGTCAGCGTGGGAACCATGGCGGTGGCTCATACCCCTATTATATAGTTTTAATTTAAGATATAATAATTTAAGAATCTTACACTTAACTGTTTTTAACAAGGTCGAAGATATTTAAGTATTAAATAAGATAAAGCCACACAAAAAAAATTTAAATGAAAACTTTCACAATTGAATATAGAGCGGAAATATTCTTAGCACATCTTTATTTTAGACCAAAGCTGCCATAATCCTTACTTCGAATTCTGAACAATATTCTCAACCAGTTTTAGTAATTTTCGTAGTAAAATGGCGCGCTTAAGCCGAAAACTTAGTTTTTTTAATGGTACGGATTTCTAAATATTTATTTTTCGAAATTAAAAAGAAGTCCTTACTTAAAAGCAAATATCATATTTTACTAAACTATAGAGATCGATTGTATTGAAACATATTTTTTTATCAAACTTGCGGTTCGTTTTATATTTATTGATTTCTCGTCAATTTTAGCAAAGTTCTGAAAAAAATTCTATTTCGAACTTAAATTTAAAACTTAAAAAATGTTTGTCATACGTAAGATTATGAAAAAAGAAGTTGTTAGAACAAAAAGTTTTAAATGAATTATTCGTTTGTTAACCAAATAAGCCTTCCTTAAGTTTTTTTTTAGACGGTTTCCAGCTCTGAATCGAAATCAAATAAAAATTAAGGGAAATTTCAAAAGAATCGACCGTAATAAATGGGAAATTAATAGCACCCAAAAATAAAAACGAATAAAGTTTATTCGATCTCGTTTTTGGATTTCCACCAAAGCACAGATCGATACATTTTAAAATAATTAAATTTAAATTGTAAGTGTACATTTTTATACCCTGTACCGTATGGTACAAAGGGTATATTAAGTTTGTGCAAGCCGAAAATGTATGTAACATATAGAAGGAGACGTCGGAGACACCCCAAAGTTACCTAAAATATGATCAGGGTGAATAGAGAAGGCGATATACCCATGTCCGTCTGTCCGTCCGTCCGTCCGTCTGTGTGAACGCCTAGATCTCAGAGATGGTAAGAGCTAGAGTTACCAAACTTTCACATTAGATCCCATATTAATCCATAGGAGACAAGTTTATTTTATTTTTTTGAAATCGGGGATAAATTATATAGCTCCCATGGGGGTGTTTGAGACGACCTCGACAAAAAAAAGCGTTTTAGATGAATAATTCGTTTGTTTATGAGGATATCGTAACCAAATTTGGTATTCGAAAGTTTTTTATAGTTCCCAATCACTGTACCAAATTTGATCGAAATCGGTTGACTATATCATATAGCTCCCATAGGACCGATCGGCCAAAATAACTTTTTTAAAGAAAAATTCGCTATATTTCGTTTTTTAATAAAGATATCGTAACCAGATTTGGCGTTTGAAAATTTTTTAGACCACTTAAGCAATGTGCCAAATTTGAACAAAATCGGTTGACTATATCTTATTGCTCATAGGTCCGATCTTCCAAAAAATCGATTTTTTAACAAAATTTGTTGTTTCGTTTGTTTGTTATGATATTGGGACCAAATTTGACATTCGTGAGTATTTTATAGTACTTAATTTAATCCAAATAGTTTGACTATATCATATAGCTCCCATAGGACCAATCGGTCCAAAAACACGTTTTTTTTACAAAATTCGATGTGTTTTGTTTGTAAAGATATTTGAAATAAATTTGGCATTCAGATCTTTTCTAAGGTATTTAAGCACTGCGTCAAATTTTTTTGAAATCGGTTGACTATATCATATAGCTCCCATAGGAACGATCGTTAAAAAAAAATTTTTGCTTAAAAATTCTTCTGTTTTTGGTTTTTTGTGAAGAAATCGGACTTTATTACAAGCTAGTGGTACAGAGTATCCTAAAGTCGTCCGCGCCCGACTTTACGTACGCCATTTTTTAATATATAATTATGTAATATTTATTACGTAATTTTTTTGGCGATGCTTTTAGAAATTTTAATTTTAATAATCTTTAATTTTAATCATTTTTTGAGATAACTTGTTCCCATTCGAACATTTTTACTCTCAGTAGATTAATTTATGGTCTTACTTTATAAATTAAAATCGAAATTGTAAAAAATCATGTTTTTAGATTGAAATATGATAGAAGAGGGTATTTTAAATTCGGGCAAGATCGACTATAGCATTAATGCATGCAGTAGAATAGACTTTATGGAAATCAGCAATAGTTCGGGGAATGATCTGAATTAAATAAAGCTAGTGAATCCCTTTGACACTCCCAGGGGTACTTGACATAATAGTCAATCAGGGAAATTATTATTATAGGGGAAATGTTGCACTGTGCTTACTTCCAGTCTTAGAGCTTCTCAACTAGTCCAATAACCAAAACGAACTTAATTGTGTTGGGTCTATAAAGGTGATCTTTCCAACCAAAACCTACATTTTTGTGAAACCTAACAACCTCTCAAGACTTAGTACTTGGAAAGATCACCTTTATAGACCCAACTCAATTAAGTTCGTTTTGGTTATTGGACTAGTTTTCGAATTAAAGATGCCAATAGTACTCAACCAATTCGTTATCGTATCGACTGTAAGATACTTCGCGTCTACCTTTCTTAAGAAGTTCATTATATTATAATTATTTATGTTCATTTAGTGGGATATTGGTTATTTATCTCAAAAAAGTGCACCAAAGTTTTACAATGAACTTATATCTTTTAGAGCTTCTGCCCAAAATTTGCTGTCTACTAATATTATCTCCAAAGCGATTATAAAATTTGATGAATTGGTAGTCAAAAAATCAAATATTTACAGCCATCTATGGATTTAGTAATAACTAGTCAAAACGCATCTTGTGCCGAAACTTAAGGCTTCCAGCTCTTGTCGGCAGTACAGAAAGAACTTACGGATTGGATATGGCTAAATCCATTTCTATTATCGTGCTGATTATTAAAGTACAAAGATTTTAGAGTCTTACTTGCTTGGGTTTAAGTGCGCTCCATACACTTTTAATTAGATATACATACCATAGCTTAGCTTCCCGTTCTTTAAGGAAGATATGATAGATAGAGATTGTCAATAACCAATATTTCAGTTACTTGAAGGATACTAGAAATATAGTTCCTTTAATGTTTTCGTGTGCAGTCTTCTTTTCTTCCATATACCCTTTGAGTTGTTTCATTCTTAAAAGCTAATATAAGTTAGCTCCTGAACTACGCTTCTTACACTTGCGTCGCTTAGATTTATATGGCTGAGTTGCTTCAACCTAAAAGAAGAAGAACAATAAGGCTATCAAAGCAAAATATTTCTATACTAACCTTTGTAGTTTCGTCACGAACTGAGCTCTGGGACTCTCTTTTGCGTTTCCTCGGGTTTTTTACTTTCGATGCAGTGTCATCGAGGCCACGATTCTTGTTAGATTTGTGAAGAGTATCCGCCTGTTTCATTTCATCTGCCATTACTTTACTCCTGAGGGCTTCTATTTCATCATCTAAAAATAATTCGGTGATAATTTTAACTCAATATCTTCTCTAATAAATTCTTAAATTAAAAATACCTGTAGTGTCCTCGGAATCGTTTTCAACAAATGATTTCTTTCTATTACGTAATATTCTACTGGATTTTAAAGTCTCTTTTTTCGGCTTAAATTTTTTGCTGGGCACTTGAACATTGTCAATATTAAGAGATCTCCCACGACTTGTAGTTTTTACGCGCGTGTTGGAAGAATTGCCTAAGAAAGTCGAGACAACATAAGGTGGACGAACATTCGAGCCTTCTGGGGAAACGTGCTTTGGTAAATTCTTACATTTGCGACTGAAGATACCAGAAATAGCTGGGATAGTCTCTGAGGCTCTATTATGGTCAAGTGTTTCTGTGGGTTCTCGACCCTGTATTGCTTGCTGAGATTCAAAAGAATTTGTTGAAGTATTAATGTTTTTCGAGACTGCGTTACTCTCGTTTTCCGTCTCATCATCATCTCCTGATTTGAGAATTTTTAGTAAACTATATTTGTTATAAACGAAAGTTCCTGACTCAGTTAAATAAGCCAAATCGGGAGAACTTCCCTCCGTATTTCCAGAAGCCACTGCTGGAGTTGTATCCCTAATGTAGCGCTCAATATCTTCTATAGTTTCAGATTCTGGAATAGCAGCTTTTCGTGCTAACTCAGTAAAACCATCAGCCGTCTCTTGTGCAGTTTTGGAGTCAGAATTCTGAAAAGCTTTTACTGCAGTTGTATATTTTGTATAGCCCTCAATATCCTCTAGCATGTTGTAGTTATCAAAATTCTGAAATAATTCGTAATAATTGGGAAAAGTCTTCGAAGTTTTTGAACATGAAGCTGAAGAATTATCAAAACTGCGGGAGCTTTGCTCATCCGTTTTTGGGTTTGTTTGATACTCAGAGACGTTTGAACTCTGAGACGTCTTTGGTTCACTTATTTCTAGGATATAGTCATTAATATCGTATAGTCTACCATGGTCCTTAATAGTTTTCAAAACTTTATTATCATTTGAGCAATCTACCGGAAGAACATTTGAACTTGCACATTCGGAAAGAACATCCAAATTGGGTGATGCAGTGACATTGTCGGAGTCGGAGTTCCAAGATGAGCCTTCTGCAGATATATTCCCGTGGTAGCGCTCCATATCCTCTAGTGTTGTATATTTGTTAGACCCCTCAAGTGCTTGGTTATGCTTGGAGGAACCCTCAAGTGGAAAATTATTGCTAGACTCAAAATTTTGGGATGCGTCTGATCGTGGAGTATTTGTAATAGAGCGCTCAGCATTGCCGAGTATTTCGTCGCGGCTGGAATCGAAAGAGGAGAAGTCCTCCATGTATTCAGGTAGCAAAGTTGTAGAGTTATTTGAACTGAAGGAATCACTCTCACCCGTCTGCTGAGAAGTTTTATCTTTTGGATTGGAGACAACTTCGTTGTCTGCAGTTGCCGAAATGGAAGTTTTTTTTGAAGACACAGGAGAAACTTTTTCAGCCGTCTCCAGTACAGTTTTATTATGAGACACATTGTTAGAGTTTTCAGTCTTATCATCATCTGGTGATTTCAGTATTTTAAGTAAACTATATTTGTTATAAAGGAAAGTTCCAGACTCAGTTAAATCATCCAAAGCGGGAGAACTTCCCTCCGTATTTCCAGAAGCCACTGCTGGATCTGTGTCCTTAATATAGCGCTCAATATCCTCTAGAGTTTCGGGCTTGTCAAAAGTTTCTTTGAAATGACAGAAACTCTCAATCAATTTAGATTCTGGAAGAGCAGCTTTTGGTGCTAGCTCAGTAGAACCACCAAAATTGACAAAACCATGCTTAGCCGTCTCCTGTGCAGTTTTGGAGTCAGAATTTTGAAAAACTTTTACTGCAGTTGTATATTTCGTATAGCCCTCAATATCCTCTAGCATGTTGTAGTTATCAAAATTTTCAAAAAGTTCGTAATAATTGGGAAAAGTCTTGGAAGTTTTTGTACACGAAGCTGAAGAATTATCCAAACTGCCGGAGCTATGCTCATCCGTTTTTAAGGCAGTTTGATGCTTAGAGACGTATGAATTCTGAGGCGTCTCTGGTTCACTAATTTCTTGGATAAACTCATTATTATCGTCTAGTCTATCTTGGTCCTTACAAGTTTCCAAAACTTCATTATCATTTGAGAAACTTGTACTTGCACATTCGGAAAGTACATCAAAATTGGGTGATGCAGTGCTCCAAGATAAGCCAGATGTATTCCTGAGGTAGCACTCCATATCCTCCGGTATTTCGTGGAGTGGAGTACATGTAATAGAGCGCTCAGCATTGCGTATTTCGTCGCTGGTGGAATTGAAAGAGGAGAATTCCTCTATGTATTCAGATAGCAAAGTTGTAGAGTTATTTGAACTGAAGGAATCACTCTCATCCGTCTGCTGAGAAGTTTTATATTTTGGATTGGAGACAACTTCATTGTTTTCAGTTGCCGAAGTGAAAGTTTCTTTTGAAGACACAGGAGAAACTTTTTCAGCCGTCTGCAGTACAGTTTTTTTGCGAGACACATTGTTAAAGTACTGAGTTGCCTCTAAGGAAGTATCTGTAATAAATTCCTCAACTTCCTCTACTGTGGCGAATTCAAAACTTTTAAAATCCTCATCTAGTAAAACTTCAAATTCGGAAATAATGTTAGCAATGTTCTCTATATCTTCAGAGGTGACACTTTGACTAGACTTATTGGCAGCGTCATTATTATAATGGGTTTTAGCTCCCGATTCGCTAAATTCGTCAATATTTGTGGTTGAAAAATTGCTAGAGTTGTTTGCGTTTGAATCCGATATTTTATAAGACGTAAGATTTGCTTCATCGACAGAAAATTCAAGTTCGGCAAGAATGTTAGTAATGTTCTCTATATCTTCAGAGGTGACACTTTGACTAGAATGAAAAGAACTTGCAGCTCTACTAGACTTATTGGCAGCGTCATTATTATAATTGGTTTCAGCTCCCGATTCGTTTAACTCGTCAAAATTTGTGGTTGAAAAATTGCAAGAGCTGTTTGCGTTTAAGTCCGATATTTTAAAAGAGAGATTTGCTTCGTCAGCAGAAGAATCGTTGGTAAAGTCCATGCTGCTCTCGGCAGAAGCTGGATATGAGCTGAAGAGTTTACGAACCACACCGGGTGCTTCCTTTGGTTCAGACTCCGTGGTTTCACTCACTTTGTAGTCGTTTTCAATATTAAAAAAAGTCGCAGCTTCTTGAGAGCTGTTGCCAGAGTTGGGCGCTGACTCCAAATTCATCACAGTGCTAGTTGAAGCTTCAGAAGAAAGGAGCTGTGTGGTAACGTTCTCTCTACAAACATCTTTAATCTTTTGAGTTGTTTCATTATTTGGAAATAAGTCAGAAACAGTTGAGGCTTGCGTCTCAATCTTTTGCATAGACTTGGTCATGCTTCTGGTTGTTATGCCCAAATTAATATCATTGTTTGTGTCCAGAGTTGCTGCCCCACTTGTAGTTGTATCCTTAGTACTGGTAGCACTAGGTTTGCCATGTTTTTTGTTATCCTTTTGTCGCAAGATGTGAATAGATTCCAGTATTTCTTGTCTGCTAGGTTTATGCGTTTTGGGCTGCTGTGCAGCTTCCATGGATACTTTTGGTACTTGTACTGTATGCTGGGTCAGTTGGTGATCTCTTTGTTTAGCCCGTAACAACTCCAGCACGGACAACATGGGGTTTAGCTTCAGTGGACGCATTTCGCGCACATTGTTAAGTTCCGCTGCGGTGAGATAAAACGGCTTCAGCTGTCCATTACAGTTGACAAATACCTTGAATTTTGTGACTCGAGGAGGTTGTGTGGATCCTTCGAGCATTGGGCTAGCACAAGAGGTTTGCTGCGGTTCCGAACTAGCCGTGCTGTCGTTAAAAAATATAAAACGGTTTGGTTGATCTTGCCCAGGATCATGAGTGGGACTAGACGACGGTGGCATAAGCTTGGGTGTATTAACAGTTTTTTGACAATTTCTACCATCTCGAGCATACTGATAGCGTTCGGGTAGCACATATGACGGATCAATCGCTTCTACAATAACCTTTGGTGTGCAGTCAACAATAAGCGGATTATTATAAAGCCCATAGGATTCAGCTGTATTCGGCGGCGGGGGCTTGGACTTATGCGTATATTTGCGTGGAGTTTTGGCTTTAGCTGCAGCGGCCGCGGCCTTGGCGGGATTTGGCTTACGACCACGCCGTGATTTGGGTTTTGTCGGAACGTCCTCAGCATACACGGAAGCTAATGTCTGTAAATTGAAGAGCGTTTCAATAGGAGAGACAGCTTTGTCCAGCATATGATTAAGGCATCCTTGGTTTACTACATTCTCTGAAGCTTCAGTGTAAGGCATTGTATAAATTGGGGCAGTTCGGGTTATGGTCGGTATACTAAGTGTTATAAATTCATTTGGGTACAGTCGTTGTTGTGCTGGTAAATAGTCAAGCACCGTAATGCTCTCAACAGGGCTGAGTGTACCGATTTCCCAACTTCCTGGTTGTGAACATTCTTCGTCAGTGGGCAAGAGAGGCTCGTACGGTATAACCATGGGCAAAATAGGTAGATTCATTGCAGAGGGGGTAGCTTCACAGTGTGTTGTCTGGGAAATGCTCTGGTCCTGTTCAGGATTCACCTCTGCTGTTGAAGGCTGTTCTGGTTTTGTAGCTTCCTGTACTGGTTTTAATAAGTCCTCATTTTCAGGCGACGTAGCTCGGTCGAAATTAGCTGGAGCGATGGATTCAAGACTTTCCTGAAGAACAGAATTCGTGACAATTGTCGCATCTCCATTAAACATGCTGGACTCTTGTAAGTCCGTAGAAAAATTGGCAAGACTTTTCGGAAGAACAAGCTTTTTGACAATTGTCGCTTTTTGTACCGAATCTGCATTATCTATAGAAAAATTCTCATCGGCCGCTTTAAAGTCTTTTGATTGTTGTGCCTCAGATGTAGCTTCATTCGAATTCTCCACCCCATAGCATTGGTCTGCACTATCAGCTACGCGTGGTTTAATAGCTTGATCCAGCGCACTATTCTCTATGGCTGTTGGTTTCTCTTGATAAGTCTCTGCTTTTGTTGGCGATTCCTTGTTTTTTTCCTTTGGCTCGAGTAATGATTTTTTTTTGGAATTCGTTATCTTGCGTTTCTGACGAACTTTCTTTATGCGCTTTGATTTTTCCTCCATTTCTAGAATAGTTGTTTGAATCGATCTGGAAACCGTTCAACTTTTTCTCTTTCCTGAAATAATTTAAATAAGACAATTAAATCAAAGCAACTAGTTCAGCTACTATGACGTATACCCCCAACTACAAAGCCTACTCCCTGCCCCAAAAAAATAAAACATTCAAACATTCAACCCAATCTGTGGGCATACAAAAAATGACTGGCAAGCCACAAATACTTTGTCAGGATCAAGTTGACATTCGTTTGGTTGTTCGGTCGTTGGGCCATAAGCCTGTTCCACTGCCTGTGCCTGTGCCTTGTCCTCGCTTAGTTTAAGGCCAGCGCACGCATTTGACACTTTTTTGCCCGACATCGTTGGACATATGGCAAAGGACCAAGTGACGTATGCGTGTGTGGGTGTTTGGCTAGGGTTGGGTTGGGTATATGTCCTTGCTGTGTAGGCATTTGCCAAAACAGATTGTTTAAGATTTGATTTTGGGCAGCTTTTGGCCGTGGCGCATCGCCAACGACAACGGGCATGCCAATGCCAGGCCGCACGCCTCCATGCCGCATGCCACATGCCGCATGCCGCACTTTTTGCCATGTCGCACTGCCAAAACAATCGTTAATCTAATGAAAGATGACGTTGGGGGCTGCTGTGACAGTGTGACCGTATGTGCGTGCGGGTTACAGTGTTGGTAAGCCAGAAATTTGAGAAGTGCCGCCTTTTTCACTCCACAAACACAGACTCCTCCTCATCTCACTGCATTTTGAGCACATATTGTGCCTAGTCCGCTCATCGGCTCTTCTGCTCTTTTGTTTGCTAATCATTCATCATTCTAGTTGGCTTTATTTCGGTTGCTGGCTTTGATGAATAAGCGGCTAGTAAAACAAAGCTGTAACGTAATTTAGTGTGGCCAGGCGCCACTTGAGCTCCAAAAAGGATATGCTAGGCCTGTGTAGGTGTCGCTGCTGTGCAGCTCAACTAAACTGAACTGAACCCAACTGACCCGGTCAAAGTTCAATTGCTTTGCATAATGTATCCAGTGACTCTGTGGCTTTAGTTTGTTTTACTATACTCCAAAAAGTTAAAATTCAAAAGCAAATCAGCTCGAATCAAGCCGTATCATACTTGTCAACCAATGTGACCATGCCCCCCCAGCTCTTAACGCGCAACTCCAATAAAATTTGATTAGGCTGCACCAAATTGTTTGGTTACTGGGAGCAGCGGCTTACCAGCTACTACTGCAGCAGCGCTGCCTGGGGCCAGTAATATGAGAATTTATGTTTGGCAAGCAGATAAATACACATAGATACACAGACACACAGACACACAGAAAGATACGAGCTGCACACACATACAAATAAATAGATTGTATATGTGCTGTGTAGAAGGGTAGACCAAGAAGTTTATGGCTAACATAAAAACAAAATGTGTAAAATCAGAAACAGGACTCGGTTCCATCGATTTTAAGTCTTAAGGTAAAGATAGTATGCCCGGGTCATAAAAGGATCATGGGCTTATTCCGTTGTCTTCTCTCACCGCATGGACATGGCTGACATATGTTAGGCGAAAGTCTAGACTAGAAGACCGGATTCAACGACTCAAAAATCTAACAAATAGGTTTTTTCGAAAATTCGAAAAGCCTTATGAGAACACCCGGACCCAAAAAATTATTAAGGGCTTGTATATAAAAACCTGGACGTACTTTTGGCTAGAGCCCGAAGAGGTTTCATTTGAGTATTTAAAAAAAAATAAATTAATGGTTTATTAGAGAAGTGGAAAAACCTTATATGAACTCCCGGAAGGTAATATAAGAGCACGGACGTACATGGGTTTTATAATCTCGGATTCGGATTCAGTGACCCCAAACACTTGCAGCAATAGGAAAAATAGATTATGGTGCATAGAAGAGATATACATATATTTTATAAAGATTTTATAAATAGACTCACATACCAAATTCGAAACTTTGCAGCAGGCGAACTAAGATCCCAAGATCAAGTTCTTTGCTATTCATACAAACAAGATGTTACTCTCTTTCGACTCCCTTTTACAACCTGCACACACTCTTATCCCTATAGAACGGGTTGCTTTCTCCGGTTTGCCCAACTACTATTCAACCTACCCTCGTGCACAAAAGGTTAGTTGCGTTGCCTTGGTCGAACGACTGGCCAGGAGCAACTTGGGTTAATTTACATTATAAACTTTGAATATTTTATTGTTCGCCCAGGAAAGGACACAGCTGGCATAGAGCAACACTGAGTGTGGGCGTTCTATGGGAGGCCTAGTGGGCGTGTGCCAGTATTGGTCCCAACACTTTTGTGGTTAACGTCATAAACCTCATTGTCGTCCTCGTCGTTGCCGTCGCGTCGTCGTCGTCATCGTCGTTAAGCCTTGCTGCTGGTCCAAGAACGTGAGCCACAGCCAAGTAACCGACCACATTTATTGACACTTTGCGATACACAAGACGCGTTTGGTTAGAGGGTCTAGATCCCTGCTCTGCTGCTCCTCCTAGTATGTCATGTGGCTATGGTGGTCAGCCAACACAGCCAAGAGGCGCCTCAACGACTACCAACTAACTCTGATTTAATGGCAACATAAACATTTTTACCCAAATTATGAACGAACATTGTAAAGTGTTGCCCAAAAACCCCCAAGCTATACCCTCATCATCATTAGTATTAGGAGTAGCGAGCCTGGCCAGCATTTGCTTGTAAAGCTTTTAAGCATTGAGTTACTAAATAATTAAACAATTCTCCTTGGTGGGGGCTATATACCGTGTTCCACATAGGCACGTCTATGCTGGCTGCCTTCGACACATCGTAAACCAAATCAACCGCATTTGCTGCATTTAACCAAGGTGCTAGGAATTATCGAGTGTCATCGACATGGGGCTTCCAGAAACGACTATTACGAGTGTTGGTTGCAGTAGACTTAACAGTTTGTTTATGAGCAATATGACAATTTGAATTCGGTTTGGTTGACGTAGAAGAAACAGCAACAGATTAGAAGTAAGTACACAGACAGACCCTTCTGTAAGACACTTTCAAGAAATATTTGTTTAGGGGTATTAATAATTAGGCAGAAGCAGGCAAGGGCATGCTCCACTAATTATTTGCCCAAAGCATAAAATACTCATAGCTGTCTCTATGAACAAATATTGGGAGCAAAAATAAGTTTGGCAGCCAATGACCTCACCAGAAGCTTATGAAGAATTTGTTAGATTTTTAGCATAATTGCGTAGGTTCAGACATCGGGTAGCAACATAATTTTAAAGTTTAAGAGACTGGGTTATCAGCAGTTCTTAAGTTTTCTTTGTTGTGGTATAACCGTCATTTGCAGAGGTACATCGATTAGTTGGGAGTGCGATAGGCGAGTCTACTTTAGGCGAATGAAGTTATTGCAAGTGGTTTCAAAACGTTAAGACTATGATTTTGGTATAGAAGACTAAAACAACGCAGAACAAGGCACAAAAAGTAGCCAAACATAGAAATACAAATATTATTATAGGAAGTTTTGGTTTCATCGATTGAGTAGGGGTAGCTTTTTTTTCCAAAAGGGTACCTCACAGGGATGTGGGGCACTGCGACCAAAAGGTCTTTTGTACCATTCCCTAAGATTAAAACAAAGGACTTTCCACTTTCCTCATCAATAGCAGTAGGTCTTTTGTTGGTTTTGACCTGAGATGGAAGGTACTAGTCCGTTCCTTTCCCATGTGACAGGCTCTGTCCCATACCAGCGCTATGCAGTCACAGAGAATATGTCTGGTGGTTTCATCGTCTTCTAAATAGAGCCTGCACTCTGAAGAGTCCGATAGGCCAATTTTCTATAGATGATATATAACAGTGTGGTGGCAGATAGGTAAGCTACCAGGAGCTTTAGGTCCGCTTTGCCAAGACGTTTTCCCTTTATCGCATCCAGAGATTTGACAAGCACTTTTGCTTGACGAAGCCCCGAAAGGGAGAACCAGTATCTGCTATGTTCTCTTGCAGCCCATTTGTTTATCATGGTTTTGATTGTGGACCAACCAATACCACAAAACGGCGCAGGAGATGTGGTCAGGGTGGAGGCACCCTGTCGTGCTAGATCGTAAGCGATCGTGTTACCATCCACTCCCGAGTGTCCAGGCAGCCAACATAGCACGACTTTGCTCCGGGCGGACAGGGTTTGGAGGTGGTTATGGCTTTCTTTAACCATCCTGGAGGAGATGCTCCCCTTGTAATACCTATTGGCTGACGGGTAGCTTACTCGCTTTGTAACCCGATGGACGGTGGTTCGATTTCTTGCAGACGCATTTGTTCATTTACTTGGTTCTGGTTCATCGCTAGCTCAAAGACGCTATTTCTTCAAGAAAATCTCTATTAATTCAAGGCACCGCCATTCGGATTCGGCTTTAAACTGTAGATTCCTGCTCTTCGAAGAGTTATTAATAGAGATCACCATATTTCACATAGGGGTTGACTGACAAAATAGTCAAATCAGGGAAAATATTATTTGATCTCAAAAGGAGAATAATAACTGACCTAGCTTAAAATCGTTAAAACCAAGAGACGTCGCTATCATGAGTTGCTTATCCGAGCGAAAAAGTTACTTCAACCACTCGCGAAAAATTACACCCTATACTACTTCAGATACGACACATATGCGTCTAGTTTTAAAACCATTTTAGAAACACTTAATTAGGAAGTCCAACCCCGCCCGCTGTATTTAACAAACATTGCTCATTTAGATTATCTTAAATAGAGACACCAAAAATGGGGTTGATACATTTATAGAAGAGTTCTTCCGAAGATAGAAAAAGTATTCGCTAATAATACATAATACTATTAAAAAATTAATCTACTGTACATTATTTTTCGTATGTCCCTCACCTAGCTCTACTTATTTTAATTTAAATCTGATATATTGTGATGAAACCAGGGGCGGGGTGCTTAAGTCGGTCAGAGAGGATTACTATTTTAAAAAGAGGCTCTAATACTTGTGTTGGTTAACATTTCTAAGCATGTAGAGAGTCACGATATGTTTTAAGATTTTGGTAGGCTTCAAAAAATTTAGTTGTCTGAAATTTTAATACAAGAAAAGAAATTCAAATAAGTGCTTTGTTTGGCAGACAATGTAGAAGCCAAGTTCTAAACTCCAACACAAATAGCTAAAAGTGATATTATATCTATTGAAAAGCTTTGTAGCCCCTTATCTTTTTTTAAAGCAAACACAACCCCATAGACTCATTATCCACAAGTCTGCTAAAAGCTGGAATGAATTAAAAATATTCTTTATTTTTTGCTCAAAAGATTACTTTAAGTGCAAAACAGTCCATCATCTAATTTGTGCGACTAATACGAAACTTGTACAAGCCCAAATGTCTGAAAATCACAGTGAAGACTGCTTAACCGAAAAGCATCTATTTATGGCCAACATATACAGTACGTGATACTTTCTTTAAAGATTTTTTTTTTTGCAACATATCCACTTATCTATTATATCTTAACTTAATGCAACAGTTTTATATCTGTCTGGCTATTTTTCTGCTTTCCTACCTCTTCGTCTGACTGCCACAAACACCCGCACAGTGTGTCCTTTAAGCCGTCCTTAATGTTTAACAGAACGACAGTTGAAAATCATCTTTATAGGTTTCTTACGTTTCGAATGGCTTTTTGAGTCAGCTACCGGTGAAATACATCCCGAAGACGCGTAATTGTTTGGGTCTTGCCAGGGATGTCCTACTCGGGATAATAAAAATATGAGACAGTTTAAGCTGCTGCATTTTGTGCTTTAATCTGCGACCCACACACACACACGCGCTCGAGAAGTGAGGGTCTAGACTCCAGACCTTGGCTCCTTTCATTCGCACGCTAAATTAATAATTTATAAATTTTGCTTTGCTGAGATTAGCAAAGGATTTCGACGCCTTTTCTTTCATTTTTCGTAGCTTCCTTTTGTTTTTATACTCTATGCGCCAAAGGGAGTAAGGGGCATATTAATTTAGTTGGTAAGCTGAGAGACGAGTAAACGGCACAAGTTATATAGCAAAATTAAAAGAATTGCATTTTTAATCGATATAGATCTTGAAGTTCACAGTACTGTCCCTTTTTGTACTAAGTAGAATTCTGGGTACCAAATTTAAGCCTGTACACCCTACCCTGAACTGCTGCAATTTTGAGTCGGACTAGATATGCAGAAATGAAAATGATGTAAGTGGAAAGACAGACCATAACAATTTTTTCCAAACTGCACATAACCTCAAAAATAGGAAAATTTACCGTTTTTCGGAAACAAATATCTCAAAAGGATGAGCCAGTTCTTACCCCGGATTCAGATTCTACACAGCAAATTATTTCGAAATTGAACCTCAGCTTTTCAACAATCTAGCCGAAGTTGCAAAAAAAAATCAGTACTTCAGGTTCCTAAGAGATCCTTAAAATATTCCTTATAATAAAGACAGCAGACTTAGTTCGTGTCAAGGTATTAACAATTAGGTAGTGTAGTAATTGGGCTTCTGGTTGGTGCAAAGCAACCGTAATGGAGAGAGCTCCCATCATCTTAGCCCTGCTATTGGAAGAATTGCAGGAGTTCGGAAGCGCGCTTTGGACTGTATCTAGGATAGAATGCTCGGGAGATGTAACAACCGGACACAGTCGTTCTCTCATAGTTCCCAATATTAGACATTAAAAAGTACTCGCCCGTCACCAAGTATGCTTGGGTGAAGATGTATCCAGCAGCGGCTGATCGGGTGATAGGTTAGGTTAAAGTGGTTGCCTGCCATGAAAGCGCCCATGAGCACTTAGGCATAAAGAGGACCCTTGTAATGCTACAGGTAACGGTGGCCGAGAGCAGCTAGGCTGTCAACAAGTACAGACACCTTGTTTGAGCTGACGTTCAAAGATTTACTTGACCTGAAACACGCTGCACCAATTAGAAAGAAAAAATGAGCCGCCTCGCGAACTCCTCCCGCTGCTATGCCTTCATACTTCTTCAAGGCGTCTGTATAATTATCTTAGCTCCTTCTTCATGATATGCGTTTCTTAAAAAGGATATATTTTGACGAACGTGTTCTTGGAGCATGTAATACTTTGCATGCCGCAGCCTAGACCCGAGACCCAAATTCTCACGGGAGTAACATATCGGTTGAGTGACAGCCGAGGGAATTGCCAAGGGCCGCTTAATAAGTTTAAGAGACGCTGTTCACCAGGGAAAAATAGTTTCCTCAATCCTAGTACCTTGAGGTTAGATGTACACAGAGTACCATTTCAAAAAATAGAGCCACTTGAATAAGTGCTAGAGACGCTGATGACCTGATAAATGTAGTTTCTTCAATCCTATTACCTTGAGGTTAGAGGTACACAGAATACCATTACGAAAAATATTTTATTACTATTAGGAGTAACAAAAAAAAATTGGTTATCGTTAGAGATATTGGCTTAAAGATGAGCAGAGTCTTCTTTAGATGGATTCCGAAAAAGAAGCAGCTGACGAACTGCAGAGAAATGGTGCTGTAAAACTACTAGTAGGGCCTAAACCTTACTGCGGTATTGGCAGACATATAACTAGACAGCTAAGAGAAGAGAAAAGATCCAGATGAGAAATTGACTTGCTTACGACAAGTCAAGCAACACCTCGGCTTCTATAACCTAAATAGTTGCAACAGCCCACACTCAGGATACATCTAGTACTCTGATCGACCTCCATCGTGAGCTCGAAGACATGCCGGTTTTGTAAGATCAAGGAGGAAACCTCTCTATTTATATTTGTAGAGAGCTACGTCCTTTCCAGAAGACGGACATATCTCCTCGGCGGGTATAGAGTATCGATGAATGAGATCACCAAACCTATCTCAAATAATAAAGTTGGTTGCAGATAAAGAGCTAGTTGAGAAGCTCGTGGATTAGAAGGGAGAACAATGGATATCATGGGTCGCAGTGCAGCATTCCTCACCAAAATTATACATGAATAATTCTTTTCAAGTAGACTTGAAAATATTTGTTGCAAGCGGTTCGTTAAATAAAGTTAGCTGCTACGCGTGGGCGTTTTTGAAAAGGGTATATTAAAGTCGGACTGTTCCCTCCCACTTGTCTCTAGCTGCTTTGCTTATTGGCACGCACACGCAAATACAGATACATTTACACGAACTGACAGTTACACACACGTAGGTGTATGTGCGTTTGTGTGCGTGTGCGTGAGCTCAAAATAATCAACATAAATTTGTGTTGCCAAAGGATTTGGCTGGTATTGCGTGTTAGCTGTCGCGTCTTGGCCAACGCGTCGCTCTTAACGCATATTCATTCGCAGCCATTACACACAGATACAAAAAAGTATCTTTACACACACATACGCACATAAATATGGGTTTTTGGTTCCCTTTCTTGGCAATGGCGTAGCACTTTAACCGTAGCTATCGGTGTATTCGCATCGAAATTAGCCAAAAAACAAAATGAGCAAACCGTAAAATAAAAAAAAAATAAAATTGAAATAAAATGTGAAATAGTCGACAGTGGCATACACTGCAATTGGCTGCATTTCTCAAAAAAGCAATTACTTGTGTCGGATTCTGCATAGTGGGGTAATGGTTACATATTTTGTGACGTCACAAAATGTGGCTCACACAAGGTAGTAGTTAGGTTCTGTCTGATACTTGAGGAACGTCACCTTGCAATACGACCTGAAGCAGCTTATTATAGAACTACAATCTAGCAGATACAGTATATGCCTTCGGAATATATTGAAGATAATTATTGTCTATGCCAATCCGATTAGATGATTAAATGGCTGGTTACTGGGCAGTACAAAAGAGCAAGCAGGTATTCCTTTACCGGTTCTGCACAGACAAGGGGGATGACGTCACGTCGACGAGTTCCCTTCTGCCGTCTGCTCTAGCCCATACTATACTTGATTCCGCGATTTACAGGGTATACAAAAAAGAAGTAAAAACTGAGCAAGCGTATGCATATAATAAATTATAAAGTAAATCCGCGTTTAAGATCACAACAACAACAGCAAAAAAAATAGACATTAAGTATGCGGCACTTGACTGCCATGTTGTTTTTGTTGCTGTTGTTGAGCCTGCCGCCATTTAAAATGATAAAAATCACAAACAATTTCGGTGCCCGCAGCCAAAATTTTTGGCGCAAGGACGCAGCAGCTCCAAATAGACCATTAGACGACGATTGATGGAAGTCTGCGCGAAGCGTTCGGCCAGGGGTGGTGCGTGTAGTATCAGGCAAAGACATCATGACGACGACTATTAACTTTTTTCTTTTAGGCCACACAATTTTGTTTACTCACTCAGAAGATATTTGCAATTTCTTTCTTTTTTCTTTTAATTAATGCACTTTGTATCTCACTTTTACTTTGTTTTTTTTTTTATAGAGATGTTGTTCGAGCCGATTCAAAACTTAGAATGAAAAATTTATCGAGCTTGTATTAGGACCTAGCTTTGAAAACAATTACAAAGCTATTTTGATGGAAACAGTAAAGCAAGTGTAGAACTGGTTCTCCTGGGAGTGAACTAAAACTTGAGTGTACATATAACACAATGAGTCTGAATTAATGCCCCAAACTAACGCCCCTCAGAGCAATCAGCCGATACTGATATTTCTTTGGTACCAATTAGAAAGCATGTTGTCGGGCATGCAATTCCCTCTTGGTGAGGGGCGAGATCTATATCTATCTGTATCTATCATCTCTTCTGTTTTATGGCTAGCAGCACCCGGTTGCGATCGCAACACCACGCCAAGCCAAGCTGACTCTACCCGCGATTCGGGCTTTAACCACAGTCACCACGATACTCCCACAAGGGGGCCGACTCCAATGAGTACGCTTACCGAAGTACCGAAGTTAAGGGCTCGGTTTGCCCTCCCCTTTTAGTCCCGACAGACTCGGATTTGGGGAACCCCGCCAGTTTTGGCATCAACTGCCCGGGACTGGTCACCCTTCTGACATCTGTGTTTCAATCATCCGCCAACGCCGCATAACTACTACTTCCAGTCAGCATCTACTCTCCAGTCGAATTTGGCCAACATTGACGCTGTTTTCGATGGCTAATCCCAAGCTGCTCCATATAAAGCCACGCACGAATTTCCTGACGATCCCCATTTAGTCGCCTCTTACGACAATCAGGGGAACACTGAGGTGAATATTCTAATCCCGCCACCTCACGGGAAAAGCGCAAATGCAGCTGGAAATGCTGAAACGTTTCCGCTTAACTCACCGAGATGGGGGTCTCCCCCTACTCTACTCCGTGCTTAGACCAAAGTAGCAGCTGCTGGAAACCTTATCCGGCATTAGAAATTCTTCAACATCACCAGCAAAATCGATAAGGACCAGAATATTAATTCAGATACAATTGTCTACTAATAACCAGAATCATCACCAAACTGAACTCTTGGAATATCTGTGATGTTTTGCCCGTGGCAATATTCCGAGCTTAACCCCCAAGTTATAAGATACGTAGCCAACGGAATACTTATTCTTATTATCCTCTAGATGTTGTTGGTTCTTCCTTACAGAGATATACACAGAAGTCGGGATATTCCAGCTTATCGCCAGATATCTAACTCAGTTCACTGCCCAGCTGTGCATAAGAGAACCGGCCTCGAAACAACTTGCTTATTATTGCAAGTCCGCAAATACGGCAGGATACAATTAAGCTATACCCATAAGTAATGCGTCAAAAAAGGAGCAAAATACAATAGAACTAGTTTATGGAACCGAATCTATTACACCAATTTTAACATTGCCTTGAATCATCTGTCAAATTCCAAGACCAAAAAAAAAACGAAGAAAGTTGCCTTATAATAAATGCAACTGCGACACTTTACGACCAACAGCGGCAGCTGCTATCCAAGTTAACACCATGCCAGGATGCAGCTGGCCCAGGTTCTTGCCACCAAAGAGAAATTTGCATTTTCCTTAAATTGCATTCAACGTGCCAAAGTGCAAAAGCGCAAAGTGCAACAAAATAAATGCATTTAGTTTGCGGCACGCAAATTAAAGAAATAAAAATGGAAAACTTGGCGGAGCTGCTGTCAAGGGCCAGCAGCAGCCAGACTATAATAAAAGATAAAGCCGCTCCACTGCAGCAACAAACTCTACGTGTGCCTGGTTCCGTTCCAGAATTCTTGCTAAGACAAGGCCGATTTCTGACTGTCGGCAGCCCCATAATAATGCTAAATAATAAAACGCAGCAAAGCCATAAGAAATGATAATAAGTTGGGAGGTTGGGCTTGGCGGTCGGGGGTCTGTAATGCAGGGCGTGCTCACTGCGGGTGGTGGGGTGTTAGGGAAATTGGTCAAAACAATATAAATGCAAATATTCGCTACACGCCACGTGGTAGTGGCAAAGATGGCGACAACACTCACTACGTCAGCATGCTCCGCAACGCATTTTAATAAGTTGGCAGCACCAGCCAAGGCACTGCCAAGTGCAATTAATGCGTTCAAACTGCATTCTGCTGCCGCTTTCAAAAGTCGCGCAGTCAGACTGACTCTCTCTCTTCGTGAACTGCATGCAAAATGGCAACGGGAGTCCTAGTAAGGACGACGTGCAGTTAGCTCCTTATGAGTTATGCAATTGCCAAAGTTATGAAGTGATTTTCTTTTCCACTTTTATGTATTCTCTCTCTCACCTGTTGCTTCCTTGCTCAGCCATATAAATCAAGTAAAATTACGCATTCACATTGAGCCACTGACTGCGCTACAAATGGCTTAAATAAATGGCCAAAACTCTAACAAAATCAGTAAGCAATTTTCGGCCATTCCGCGAGCGAAATTGTATAAATTGTGTTGGACGTACTACGGTTTCGTACAGTAGCTAAATATTTCATTAGCGGACTCGGAAAAAAATGTGGTATTGGTAAAAATTTTATTGTGACTGAGTCTTCAACTGACTTTGGAACAAATTCGATCTTTCTGGCCGCATTTCGGCTGCTATTTTCAATCAATAGATTGTAATGCTTTATTATATAATAACGAGCTAGCTTCACCTCTCAACATAACACATCATACCCTACATCTGCTTTTTCAAATTGTGTTTTATAAAATACTAAATTTAATAATATTTAAATGATATTTCTATATAGTGAACGCATATTAGCAATAATTTGTTCACGCCATCTAGCGGCAATAATTAGCTGGCGTCATCTAGCGGGCACACTAAAGAGCAAAATAAATGACAATGGCGACAAAGAGGCAAAACTTTAAATATGTTTATTTTAATTTAGACAAATTGGTAAATATTTGACACTTCAGTTTCGTTTGTGCTTTGTAGGCTTAGCGACTAATTAAGGATATTTTACCATATGGAACACAGCTGTTGCTACCAATAGCATCAGCTGTGCGGGATGAGGAGAAAGGATAACAAAATGCAACTACCAAAAAGCTGCCGCTGCCAATTTTATTTGGATTTTCTCTTTTGTGAATTTGCATTTCATTCTAGAAGTTGCCTCCAGCAGCGGCAGAAGCTGCGAAAGCCAAAGGAAATTTTTAATGAAATCGCAATGCGAACGAGAATTCAATTTGCAGAAATAACAACAACAACTACAAAAGCAACTGCAACCAGCTTAAGATAGAGATAGAGATGGAGACAGAGAAGGCGATAGTTAAGGAAATGCAGAAACGACAAGACCAAAATTTCAATAAATAAATTCTCATGTTTACCGCCTCTTGACACACCCCCTCAAAAGCTATTCCGCCATTGATTGGATTTGTGTGGTAATATAACAAAAGACTCGTATGTACCACTTAATTATCTGCAGTCTAAATGAAAAGAAAATAGATTTATTTGCATGGGTGCAAAAAAGGCACACAAAAAGGACTCGGGCCAGAGTCGGATTAAAAGCGTTTACACTGCCGAACTGCTACAAAAATTTTGTATTTTATAAAATATGTAATTTTAGTGTCAATGACGAAATATTTGGGAAATTTATTAGGCCAAACTTAATCTATTACCAAGAAAACACAAAAGCCAGATGTTTTGGGAAAATATTGCAAGGAGAGAATTGTGAACGAAACGCAAAATTATTACCATATAAGATGAAAAATGGTAATTCATTGTAAAAAGAAGAAGATTAGAAATCATTTCGCTATATATTTTAATGGTATAGACAAAATGTCCCATTCGTGATTTTCGATCTTTTGAGCGGAATCTGGAAATTACGAAAAATTATAAAAACCGCTTTAAAATTTCATCGCAAAATTTTTAATCTTTTATTTTGGATTTCATTTTGCTGGCTATTTAAATCTCTTGAAAAAAAAATTTTTATAGATTAAAATCTCCTTCGATTTTCGCAGCATTTAGCATTTCCATCAAATAATCAGAATTTGGAAAAAAAAATTCTGAGTTAATTTCAGGCAACAGAAATAAAGTACGCACGAAGGGTCGTAGGAGGAAACCAAGAGAGAAATGGTCAGAAATGAAAGAATACGTTCAGAAGTAGGGCAGAAGAAGTCTATTTTACAAGAAATCGAGGAGAGACAGCTAAAATGGTTCGGACATTTACATCGCATGGACGAGTCAAGAAACGCCAAACAGGTACTGGAAATGAGAACGAAAGGCAATGCTCCAAGAGGAAGCCCCGAAAAACTTGGCAAAATCGCATCCAGAAAGTGGGAAGGATGAGGGGCAGCACCCTGGCAGAGATCAGATGATGAGAGAGAGCCGGGACGGACCTAATTGGAGAAGATGGATATCCCGAGACTACCCCGACGCCTAACAGCAAATGGGTATTGAAGAAGAAGATACATGTATACAAAACAATTATTAAGCTATTTTCGAGAGTTTCGGACTTACCCCAGTCATTCTCGTGGTTTGCAGAAATCAAAATGATTTGCTTTAGCATTTTTGAAGAATAGAGTTCAGATAATACGATGTTGTCCCATTGTCTACTAATTTTTAGCTTCCAAAATCAGTTACTGCCCATTAGTTTGCCCGTTGTTGCTCTTAGCGCCATCTTGCGTAAACTGTTGGCGCTATCTTTTGTATGTTGCACATTTTTCCAACAAAAGAATGAGAACGAGTTTTCTTTCGACACGATTGTGTCTGCATTGACCTCTTTAAGCTTATTTATGTATTTGTGGTTTATTCCACTTAAGTATTTAAATTCCAAAAATTAAACTTGAAAGATTAGAGAGCCATGTTATCAATACTATTGATATAAAACCGCTAAAGATGATGATAAAAGCTCATAAATATATGTGCTTTAGAAATTTTTGTTGCTTTCACTCACTCTCTCTCTTACTCCGGTTTTTACCAGCCAAGGCAAAATTACAGCGAAGAATTTTCAATGAAAAATACTTGAAATAGCTAAATATTTCACTTTGATTTTTTTCACTTGCTCTTCTTGCAGGAAACGATGTCCTTTTCTGGTGTAACGTCCAAAGGAGCAGCTACAAACTTAATCTTGTAGTAGTCAAGTAAGTAAAGTTGAAAGATGTTGCGTATACGTAATATTGCATTAGCAACTTGAGCGTAATTTTAAAACGTTTGCCTAATTAGTTGCCTGTTTTGGAAGACCGACTCATTAGGCCAAAAAGCTGGGGCCAGCAGCTGGGTCAGAGTGTGAGTTTGTGTGTGTGTGTGTGTTACGACCAAGTCGGTTTTGAGTCAGTTGAAAATGTTAACTTAAAATGCGGGTTAACAGCACAAAAAACGTTGCCGCCCAGTGTAAATTAAACGAGCTAATGTGTGTGTTGACCCTCCTGCCTTAAGAGTTTGAGCAGCTGGCCGCTACCAAGTTGGATGTCCAGATGTCTAGCTGTCCGTGTAACCCGGGCGGGTTGGTCGAGTTTGTTGGGTCCGTCGGTCGGTTGTTTGGTTGGCCAACGACCACCGTTGTGGTAAAGTTTTATTGCATAAATTAACTTGGTCAAACACAATTTCGCAATTATTTTGCAATTAATAATTTATGTGACGGACGGAGCAGACCAGAGCGTGCGTCAGAGATAGAGACAGCGACAGCGACACAGTGGCCAGCTCATCCTTGCACTTGTCCAACACTCCTACCAGGCAACCCGCCAACCAGCCAACCAACACAACACTGCGCCTCTCTCTTGCGCCTTTTGGGTATGCTACACTTTAATGGCCTTTTAAGTACATAGCAATGACTTTAAACGCTAATGAGCTGCCTGCGTTGTTTTGATTTTTAAGACTCGCACACACACAGATACACAAACACACGCACACTCACACACAAATACATATTATAATAATGTAGTATGTCTGTTTATGTACAGGCTAGATAAAGTTTTGTAGAGGACATGTTGTTGTTGCCTTATCTCGTCACTCAGCCAGTGCATTCTATAAATATACTTGTACACTTGGCGAAATTCCTTGGAATGTTGCATAATTTAGAGCTCGTAGGTTCTAGAAGGAGTTGAAAACAGACAGGAAAGTCCGTTTGCGTCACCTAACTCACCTCTTTTAATCCCAGCTCAACTCATCTTATCTAATTTCCAACTTCAACTTTCGAAGATCCACACCGATTGTACAATTTTTTTACTTACTTATCGGTTATAAAAAGGGAAAGATTAATATCAAATTATACGATGAAAAACTTTACGAAAAGAATTCCATAAAAAGTCTCTATCGAGTTTCAACTTAGTAGAAAATTGGAGAATAGGAAAATTGGATGCTAAATGGGGTTAGTGTTAACAAGTCTAAGTATATATATTTTTTTTAATTTTTAGATAAAAAAAAATGGCGTACGTAAAGTCGGGCATGGACGACTTTGGGATACCCTGTACCACTAGCTTTCAATAAAATCCGGTTCCTTCATAAAAAACCAAAAACAGAAGAATTTTTAAGCAAACATTTTTTTTTTCGACCGATCGTTCCTAAGGGAGCTATATGATGTAGTCAACCGATTTCAATGATTTTTGACACAGTACTTTAATATCTTAAAAAAGATCTGAATGCCGAATTAAGTTCAAATATCTTTACAAACAAAACTACGAATTTTGTATAAAAAAAGTTTTTTTGGACCGATTCGTCCTATGGCTATGAATTCCCTATGGTCGTCTGAAACACCCCTATGGGAGCTATATAATTTAACCCTGATATCAAAAAATAAAATAAACTTGTCTCCTATTGAATAACAGTGATGTAATGTGAAAGTCTAGTTACTATAGCTCTTACCGTCTCTGAGATCATGGCGCTCAAACGGATAGACGGACAGACAGACGGACATACGGAGAGACGGACAGACAGACAGAGAGACAGACGGACAGACGGACAGACGGACATGGGTATGTCAACTTCTCTAGTCACCCTGATCATATTTTAGGTAACTTTGGGGTGTCTCCGACGACTCCTTCTATATTAAACATACATTTTCGGCTTGCACAAACTTAAAATACCCTTTGTACCATTCGGCACAGGGTATAAAAAGGCGGCAAGCGTAGGCAATACGTAATACGAAGAGCTGAGTAAGAAAGATTTGCAAGAGATGTTAGATTTTTAAGCACATTAAATTTATACCTATTGCCTCCCAAGCTAGAGGTGGGATACTATCGAAAGTGCCATTCGATAAAGTTAAGAACAGACAAGGAAACTCGTTAACGGCTCTTAGCTCATATTTTTTAATCCCTACTTGGTACATCTTATATCATCGCATCTAATCGTATATACACTGTCATCTCATCTCTTCTCATCTCTTCTCATCTCATCTCAACTCATCTTATAACATCACATCTCATCTTATATCATAGCATCTCATTGTACATACTCTGTTATCCCATCACATCTCTTCTCATCTCATTTCTTCTCATCTTATATCATCGCATTTCATCTTATATTATCGTATACGAGGTGTGTTCAAAAAGTATCGCCAATTTTGTGTTTTTTTAAAAAATTATTAATTTATTCATGAATATCTATTTTGTCCCCTTCAAAGTAATCCACATGAGATATTATTCACTTGTGCCAACGGTTTTTCCAATCTTCGAAGCACTTCAAAAAATAATTTTTTTTTTATCTTGTTCAGCAACTCCTTCGATGCCGTCTTCATCTCGCCAATCGTAGCGTAGCGTCGTCCTTTCATAGGCCTCTTCAGATTTGGGAACAAGAAAAACGTCATAGCCATAAACCCACGATTCGTCACCAGCTATGGCCCTCTGGATCAAATTTGGGTTGTCGCGGACGGAGTCCAACATCTCATTAGCAATGTTCATGCGATGCTGTTTTTGGTCGAAATTGAGCAATTTTGGTACGAATTTCGCGGCGTACCGTCTCATGCCCAAATCATTGATAAAAATGGAATGCCACGAGCCAATCGATATGTCTAGGTCCTCAGCTACTTCTCTAATGGTGATTCGACGATTGGCCAACACCATTTTCTTCACTTCATCAATTTTTTCGTCTGTTTTGTTGAAGTGCTCGGGCGTCCGGCACGCTCTTCGTCGTTCACATTTTCGCGGCCTTCTGAGAACATTTGTACCACCGATAAATGTTGCTTCGGTCCAAGGTAGATTTTCCGTATGACACAGTCAACATTCGGAATGCATCCGTACACTTAATTTCGTTTTTCACACAAAATTTGATACAGGTTCTTTGATCCATTTTTTTGAATAGGTAAAAATCGAAAACGAACCAAAACACGTGCAAGCAAAGCAGCTGTTAACAATTAAGTGAACATTCAAAATGGCTGAGCTTGTCGGCATAAGTGAGATAATACATAACGCCACAAATAAAACGAAATTCTAATATACGTAACCCGCGAAAATTCAAAATTCGCGATACTTTTTGAACACACCTCGTATACCCTGTCATCTCATCTCATCTCGTCTCGTCTTATCCCATCTCATCTCATCTTATCCCATCTCATCATACCCTGTGCCCTTAGAATAGGCAGAAACAGACTATTTGCTGCTTAGATTTTCTGGTATCCAATTGTCAAAGACCGATATTAATTTCCGGATAGGTTGCCATTTTTTGACTTGAGTTGACATCTCCAATTCACTTCTCGTAGATTTTTGCCAACAGTAGTTTAATCTTTACACCTCAAATAGGCAGCACTATGTATAAAAAAAAAAGATAGATTAGATAAAAAATGTCTTTATAGTACTTTTATTAGGTACTAGATTAGATACAAAATGTTATATATTTTTTGTTTTGGCACATTTCGAGTGCAATAGGTATACTCTTTAACTTCTACACTTCCCAAACGAATAAAATTCAGCTATCTCAAATAATTGGGAACTCAATTTTTTTGTTTTGCTGAAATTAGTTATTATTGATTAGATCGGTAGAGCGCAAGAAAAAAAAGAAAAGTTGTGAGATCTCAAGTTATAGAGGCTGTAAAATAGAAGATACCTCTTTTAACTGATTTTCGTCGAGTGTACATATATATATATATATATATAGATATTTATAAATATACACTAACAATTTATACGAGTGTGTGTGCGTCATTAGTGTCACTTGATAACTGGAAAATGTGGGCTGCCTTGACTTTAAGTGATTTTACCTCGGCAGCTCACACCAGGACGATGTCCAACACTGGCCAATGCCCACTTCAACTTTATTGTGAATGAGAGAGTGTTGCTGTAAAAGAGCTATGAGTGTGTTTATGTGTGTGTGTGTGTCAACACACGCCCACAACTATCTTGAGTGTATGGCCATAAAAAAGCGATATGGCTTGGCCACAAGGGAACTCATTATACAAAGTCCTGCTAACAAGTAGTAGCCATACTGGAGAGTGACCAAACAGTTACTACTAGGACTACTTGGATGGTGGCAGCAGCAGCAGCAGCAGCAGCCCCCACAGCAGCCCTTACAGCAGCTCATTGTATGTAGTTGGTTTGTCCATTTGGCGCACGTTTTATGAGTAACACACAGATACGGATACAGATACAGATATATGTATAAGTGTATGCGTACATATATAAAATTTGTATCTATGCGAACGCACCCACATACAGAGAGAGATACATTTGCTACATTATTGGAAATCGTGCGCTTCGTTAGCGACAGCATCGAGAGAATCTGTTGAAAAGTAGCCGGGGCTAATGCGTAAAAGCAGCTCCCACCCCCCTGCACCCAGCAGCGTTCCCAATAAGCCACCCACCCCAAGCCAAGCGCTGGTCAAAGCCCAATTTCGTACCCCCGGAGCTGTAGCACTCTCAACTTCAATACCAATTCCACTTTTACTTTTTGTATGTGACAGTTTTGGCCTTTGTATTCGTTATGCCTTGCCTGGCTTTTACTTTGTTGCAGCAGCTTATCATTTATTCCTGCTGATTGCTTTGCCCACCCACAAAGGCATCCCATCCAGCAGCAAAGTCCAGATATGTCCGTCCAACCACCCAAAGCCCCAGCACCGGCAGTTTGCATATGCATTGCATACACCGAGGCGCACAAAAAAATGCCAATAAAGAAATTTAATTTAATTCCAACTTTCGAGTCTCAATCCGCAAATCGAAACGCATTTGTCAGCGTTTCGTATTTAAACTTTTGGCTTTAAGTTTAATTTGAAACATTTGTCGCTATCTGCGCCACATCAAAGAAGCCGCAGAAGTTGCCGCTAGACCTATATAGCCATATCTATAGCTATATCTATATCGCCTAGATATTTACATATGTTTATAATTTTTCTTACATTGTTTGTGGGCGTAATCAGTGGCCCGCATCCTTAAGGCGCCCAACAACAACAACAACAACAAAATTGAGAAAAAAATGAAATGAGATACATGGTATTTTGCGGGCTTAGGCTTTATGGGGTGGCAGCTTCTTTTTTTTTTTTTTTGTGTAGAGGGGGAGCGGTTAACAAAATGGACGTCGCTGACTGATTAAAAAAATTGTTGTAAGACACAACAAGCGGCAAAAATGTTAAAACGCAAGTAGACAAAAAAAAATAGGAAGAAAGCAGAAAAAGGGCGCCCAAGTAAGGGCAAAGTTTTTGGGCGCTTGCAAAATGAATAAAAAGAAAATTCATCAAATTTTGGCAGCGTAACAAAAAGCGGTAAACTGCGTTTACTGGGGTTTTGTACGAGGGTAGTTCGAAATATTTTTGATCCAAAAGAGATACAATACTTGATGTATTTAAGCTAGTGTTTTGCATAATTCTTAGGTTAGGTTAGGTAAGGGCTGCTAGGGTGGACCATTCACTACCCTTCCACACTGAGGAGCTCTGCTATATGAGTGGCTATTTGGACTCTGTTCTTAGGTTGGGTAAGGGCCGCTAGGGTGGACCATTCACTGCCCTTCCTCACTTAGGATCTTTTCGTTATGATGTAAAAGTAACAGCGGCGGCTTGAATGAACCGTAAGAGCCTATTTGGACTATGTTCTGTGAGCTGGGAAAAGTCAGTGAAAAAAGTGTGACTTGAGCAAGCAAAACCTTGTCCTACATTTTTTTTTTTCCTAAAATGGGTTACTCACAGAGAGGTGGGGCACTGCGACCAAAAGGCCTTTTATACCATACCCTTAAGTTAAACAATAGACTTTCCGCTCTCCGCATGAATTGCAGCTGGTCTTTTGTTGGTATTGACCTGAGATGGAAGGACTAATCCGTACCTTTCCCATGTGACAGGCCCTGTCCCATACCAGCGCTGGGCAGTCACAGAGAATATGTCTGGTGGATTCATCGTCTTCAAGACAGAGCCTGCACTCTGAAGAGTCCGATAGGCCAATTTTCTGTAGATGGTATCTAACAGTGTGGTGGCAGGATAGGTAAGCTACCAGGAGCTTTAGGTCCGCTCTTCCAAGACCTTTTATCTTGATGGCATCCAGAGGTTTGACAAGCACTTTTACTTGACGAAGCCCCGGAAGGGAGAACCAGTAAGTATCTCCTATGTTCTCCTGAGGCCCATTTGTTTATCATGGTTTTGATTGTGGACCAACTAATACCACAAAACGGCGCAGGAGATGTTGTCAGGGTGGAGGCTAGATCGCCAGCGATCGTGTTACCATCCACTCTTGGTGTCCAGGTACCCAACATATCACGACTTTGTTCCGGGCGGACAGGGTTTGGAGGTAGCAATGGCATTGTTTAACCATCCTGGAGGAGATGCTCCAGGATGACAATGCCCTAATAGCAGCTTGGCTATCTGAAAAAATGCATATGTTTGCGCTCCTAGTTCCCTTGAGAAGGATACTAAAGACGCAGATCTCCATGGCATGAATCTCCGCTTGAAAGACGCTAGGCCAGATGCCCATTGCGGTAGAGATTCTGGTGTTGGTTCCAACGATTCCAACACCTACACCCTGCCTAGTTTTGGACCCATCCGTGAACTATTGTTGCCATCGGGGGCTTCCATTTAGATAATAAAAACTGATTCGCAGAAGGCTCTGAAGGCCATGAAGGATATTGTCAAGTGCTTGATAACCGGAAAATTCGTTGGCATAAGTACATTGTAGTATTATCGTGAAGAGGATAAAATATATTAAGATAAATGAATAAAAAATTTTAAAATACAAAAAAATTTACTTTGAAATTTGATCAGGACAGTTTTTGTAAACAAATTGCCTTTCTCAACTAAAATATTGCACGTTTCTTTGCTCTTCGTCTCTAATAATGTTCAACTTTCTTTCTTTCCAAGAGAGAGCCAAGGATAACCGTTCCCCAATGGGCACACGGAACCCAGCTCATTTTTTTGATATTCATTGCTTTGGATACTCTTAATAATTGCCTTCCAAATCGCAAACTCTTCATACTACCCTCGTATTAGTGCATGTGCTTGTATGTTTGTGTGTGTGTGTGTGTGTGGTGATGATCCTGATGATGCTGGTGGAATAAAGCAAGCGGCTTGTCAGCACGCTTAGAAAGAAAACGAAACGAAAAAAAAACAAAATATTGCTGAAAACAGTTAGCGAAACAATTTAATGATGAATGATGGTCAATAGCAAAATATTTTACATAGTCCATAAGCTGTGGCGTGTGGCCGGGGTACAGTCACGTCAAGCAAGACAATCATTCAGCGTCATGCTTGGCACTTACACTTCGCATGGCAATGCTGCAGTTAGGCAACCCTGCTCAAACAGCAATTACCCAGCAGCAGCAGGCAAGGCAGCATTTTCCATATTGATTTGCGACTTAAATTAGCATTTATCACATTGACAAACTTGCCAGGCCATGGCTCAGCTCAGCTCAAGCTAAACGTCTTTCAGCCACTAGTCATTTTTTTCGCTTTTCTTTTTTTTTTTTGGGACCCACTTTGGGCGCCCTACATCTCTGTGTGCGTGTGTGCGAGTGTTGTCTGTCAATTTTTCTTGTCATCTTCAGAAAATTTTCAGCTGTCAGCTGGCATTTGTCAAATGGCTGTGGCGGCGCCAAGTACAGTCACAAACTGTGTGTACAGTTGTGCACAAAAGTCATATCAATTGCAGCCGCCCAAAAAATACCTGACTCTAATGCCGCTTTGACTATTTCTTCAAGATTTTCCGGCTAGTACTAGCCCATTGTAGTTGTAGTTATTTGCGCTAGTCATGATTTTCATAGCTGTTTTGGGGGCTTAATTGCATGGCGTTATCAAACTGGCCATATTAATGCCAGGATTTGCTTGCTGGCTCGTTGTTATTGGCTCAAATTAATGCCAGCATGATGATGCTGACTGATTTGTTGTCGGCCGTATCTGTTACGGTTTTGAGCCCCTAAGGCGGATGATTTACAGATTTTCATTTGGGATTTTGCACTTGCTTTTTGGGTAGGCTCCCATACAACAAGTCTTTACGTTTTCCAGAAACATTTCAAGTCAATCAACACCAAAGAAAGACCAAAAAAAAAATATACATTGAGAAAACTGGGGGCGCTACCCAAAGTGTGTAGCTATATAAAGTTTATTGCCCAAAAGCCAATTAAGTGTGACTGACTACATTGGCAAAGTCGATAACGACAAACGTACGATAATTTTATTGTGATGAACTGATAATGTGACATTATTGTAACTCATTTGTCAACAAATTACCAACACTAACTCACACTCACACACACTCGCACACACTCACACATGTGTATGAGCCCATAGATACTAGGTAGCTCTTAGATACTACTTCTAGAACTGACTCTACGTATCAATCAGTGAAAATAACAGAGAAACAAATTTTCGTAGCTCTTGTCAGTAAGCAAGGATATGGCAGGAAGTGTGTCTCGTTTGCTTTTATTTCATTGTTGTTGTTGCTGTTGTTGTTTTTCTTGTTGGTAGCCATAACAAATGAATCGTATATGCATTGAAAAAGATCAAAAGTGTCAATAAAACAAAGCAGAGGCAACAACAGCAAACAACCAAAGAAAGCGATACAAAGAAAAATAAAATGAGAGACACTCGAGACTTTGTTCGACCGAGGGATACACTGTATCACAAATGAAACTTACAGGACTGCATTTCTGAAGCACGAATGGAGCGGACGGAAGGTCAGACCATCAGAGCGTGATTGTGGAGAGTCTTCCAAAGAGACATCTGTTAAGAAGCGTCATTGCGATCCAAGATGTGACAAAATCTCAAGCAGTGCTATGTCATTAGATACTGCGCTAAAATTAGGGAAAGCCGCAATGGAGACACTGGCAATAATTAACAATGCCAACGGGAATGCTGCCATAAGCCACTCAACAGTTTTCGAGAGGCATAGGCTGTTCCGGAAGGGGCAGCAGCTCGGGTTAGATGAACAGCGCGTCGGTTACCCATCAACTTCATGAATTGATGCAAGAGAAGACTCTTTTGAACTCTGTCCTGAGCATGTTTCTCTTTATTCGGCTTAAAGGAGTCCTTAAATGAAGTGGAAGTAGAGTGGCATAGGTTGCTCCGAGAGGGGCAGCAGCTCGGGTTAGACGAACAGCGCGTCGGTTACCCATTACCTCCATCAATTGATGAAAGAGACGACTCTTCTGAACTCTGACTCTGGCATACGGTGAGCATTGCCGAGCACGCAAAACACTTATAACCTTTACGCCTCTCAAACCCAAACGAAAAATGCCATTCACTTGAAATTTGGTACAGATGTTCGGGAAGAGTGTACCAACACAACAAAACAAAAAAAAAATCGATAATCGAAAATACGTTGCCCGCGAAATTTGAAAAGTCACATTATTTTTTGAACACACCTCTTATATAATAAAATCTTTAGCAGTTTGGTTATAAGTCACAACTTGTTAAAGAAAAAAGTGTACTTATTTGGCAATGATTTCCTCATATATTTATATTAAAGTACCTTTTGAACCAATCTTTTTTTTCAAAATTCTTATACAAGTTTTTCTTACTTTTATTTGTGATTTTTATACTAAAAATTGCAGAGTTTGTTTTAAATAAATTTATTATTATACCATATGGTTTCGTATTGAATACTTTTACTTCTTCTTGACGCTGCCCTATATTATCTGCTCTGAGCTGGTTAGCTGATTCCAGGCAGCCCTGTTGCTTTCATACAGAAATGTCTTCTTTCCGATGGCATAGAATTTCCTCTGCCGATTCCATTTTAATCATTGTTACTACTTGGATTGTTGCCACTACTTTCGATAACAAAGTCATGCAATCTCCTCTTCCGATTCCATCTACTATGTAAAATGTTCGCCCATACGGATCGACAGCTGGAGTACCTCCTTTCAGATGGGACCAAATTTCCTCCCCCGATCCTATCTCTAATGTCAGTTGCTATCAGAGTCATTCCTAATAATTTCGATAGCAAAACCTTACCTGTCTACCTGATGCCTGTTTCGTGACAGAATGAAATCTGTTCTCTCGATTCCATCTCCCATTTTAATTACTAGCAAAGATATTACTGATCATCCTCTCCCGTTCCATCTCCTCTGTCAAATGTTCGCCCATACGGATCGACAGCTGGAGTACCTCCTTTCAGATGGGATCAAATTTTCTCTCCCGATCCTAACTCTAATCACAGTTGCTACCAGAGTCATTCCCAATAATTTCGATAGCAAAACGTTACCTGTCTACCAAATGGCTGTTTCGTGACGAAATGAAATCTGTTCTCCCGATTCCATCTCCCATTTTAATTACTAGCAAAGACATTACTGATCATCCTCTCCCGATCCCATCTCCTCTGTCAAATGTTTGCCCATACGGATCGAGAGCTGGAGTACCGCCTTTCAGATGGGATCAAGTTTCCTCTCCCGATCCTATCCCTAATCTCAGCTGCTAACAGAGTCATTCCTAATAATTTCAATAGCAAATTGTTACCTGTCTATCTGATGCCTCTTTCGTGACGGAATCAAATCTCTTCTCCCGATTCCATCTTCCATTTTAATGACTACCAAAGACATTACTGATCATTTTGGTAACAAAAACTGCTTGCTTCGTCCATGGGGCTCGGGAGCTTTATGCTCTGCTTTAAGATGAAATCAAATTTGCTCTCCTTATCCTATCTCTAATCATAACATACTTTTGATCTGCTTGCATTGTTTTATTCATACGGGTGCTGAGTTTTAATGTCTCCCTTTAGATGGTATTGTCTCCTCCTCGCCCTATGATTACAGGGTATCAAAGCAGCCAAAACGAAATAACAAAAGTGGCAAACGTGGCATAAATTATAGCCAAATTCATATACACACACACGCCCGCTGCTTAGTTAAGCTTTTCCTTTTGGCCAACTGCTGTTCTTGTTGTTGTTGTTGTTGTTGCTGCTTCTGTCTAGTTGTCTATATCGCATCGATAGCAACTGATGATGGAAAATCCCCGAAACCCACTTAACAAATGCCAAGCGAGAGCCAAGCGCATAGACCATGGCCAATACTAAAACTTGGGCGTTAGGTTGAGGGGCGTGTCTGCTCTAGTAGAATTCTTCTTGTTCTTGGTGGCGTTTTTGTTGTTGGCCAACAAATTCCATTGACAAAGTAAATCAAGGAAAATTAAATGAATTATTGCAGCAATAAATGTGGGCGGAGGCAATATAAATTGTGTAGGGCCTCATGGGTGTGCTCTTCAGATGACAATGTCGTTAAGCTGCCCCACTCCTGTGAGTGTGTCTGTATGTGTGTATGTTTTTTTTTCGCTCTCTTACATCTCTCCATATCAGTCATTCATGCTTGCATCCAAACCATAACTTACTTGGATTTTAAAGTACTACATACCAGTTGCCAGTGTTGTACAGTGTTGTTACAGCACGAAAATGGCGCAAGACTTTTTCACTTTATGCCCGCTGGACATTGTCACTTCAGTCAGCAACAATGACAGAAACAATAGCAACAGCGAAATCGACAAAAAAAAAGTGGGAATCAATTGAAGCTTTGTTCGACAGTGGAATACCCTGAAAAAATAAGTATTCGTTTGCGAGAAATCAGCGTCACGTAACGAAATGGGGTCTCAATATATTTTCTTCCAGTCTGATATCATCTATGCAATTATTTGAAGTCCCTTCTGGTTCTCAAATATGATGCGAGTCTAAGCGTGTCCTTTTAGAGACATCTTTAAATAGCTCTCTCATTGTGGTGTTTTAAAAAACCGACTAGACTGGAAGCTAAAATATGAATATCTTTTAATCTGAAGAGAGCTTTTGCTATAATTTGTTAAGCTAAGATGTCTGCTGGTGCTGTGGCTTCTAGGTTAGGTGAGGTTATGTAGGCCGAGATAACCCGGAGACCTTGCCACCCATTGTGATGCCTATTTGAGAGAACAGAACAGGGAGAAAGTAAGGACAGCGGTGGGCGAAGGGGTGATGGGAAACCCCCAGCATATCCCAAGAAGTGCAGCCTATTTGAGAGAACAGAACAGGGAGAAAGTAAGGACAGCGTGGTAGCGGTTGAGGGGTTGGAGGGTTGGTGCAGAGTAATCATTCTGTTTGCTGAACTTTTTCGAGGATTCGATAAAAAGAGCCAGGTCCGCTATGGAACTGCCCAGGTCTTCGAAGAAGGGGTTATGGGAAACCACCAGCATATTCCAAGAAGTGCAGCCTATTTAAGAGAACAGAACAAGGAGAAAGTAAGGACAGCGTGGTAGCGGTTGAGGGGTTGCATGGTTGGGGCAGAGTAATCATTCTGTTTGCTGAACTTTTTCGAGGATTCGATAAAAAGAGCCAGGTCCGCTATGGGACTGCCCAGGTCTTGGAAGAAGGGGTTATGGGAAACCCCCCGCATATCCCAAGAAGTGCAGCACAGTCGCACAATAGGTGCTTTCTATTATCTCCTCATCCCCACAGCTGGAATAAAAGTTGTTGCGCGGAATCATCTCAGCCAATAGGCTGTCCCATCCTCGGAAGCACTGATGTTCGCTTTGGGTTGTATCGTTGGCAGAGTGCTCGGGCGATGTGATATGACTATCTACCCATGGTTTCCAGAAAGTTATAGAAAAGTTTGGAGGCTCTTTTTCTAGAAGGGGTTATGGGAAACCCCCCGCATATCCCAAGAAGTGCAGCACAGTCGTACAACATCCCCGCAGCTGGAATAAAAGTTGTTGCGCGGCATTCTTTCAGCCAATAGGCAGTCCCATCCTCGGAAGCACTGATGTTCGCTTTGGGTTGTATCGTGGGCAGTGTGCTCGGGAGAAGTGACAGCCGAACACGTCCTGTTCTGTCGTCCTGCCTCAGATATGACTATCTGCCCATGGTTTCCAGAAAGTTATAGAAAAGCTTAGAAGCTCTCTCTTTAGAAAAATCCTTAGGCCCTCAACCCCTTTGCTTATAGTGTATCAACAGCATCAAATATAACTTTATGTTTTAACTGTTACACTCTACGTATTCCTTTGGCACTTTTTTTTTCTGCGCTTTCGTTCTCTGTTCCTTGTTCCTTGTTCCGTTTGCTTTGCTTCCTTTTTTTTTTTGTGTCCCTTGCTGCCATTTGCCATTTGGACTTTGATTTATTTCAATTGCTTATAATTTCGTACAAGAGTGTGTTTTTTTTTTGGTTATTTTTTTTTTTTTTTTTTTTTGGGAAGTGTGTAGTATATTCAGTTCGGGTTGCTCAGGGTCGATGTCAAAAGTGGTGCAGCTTCGGGCCCAACTAGTGGAAACGCATTAGTAGAAATAAATAAAATTAGATTAATAGCCTGCGCGGGCATCATACAATAAATTCTCTCGGTTGCACCCCGTGCCCATAAAATTGGGTGACAAATGATGGCAGCCATTTTCTACTCGTGTGTTCGTATGTGTGCGTGTGTGTGTGACCACTCTAAGCACATCTACTTAAAGCCACACTCATGCATATGAGCTTATGTTTGTATTAGGTGCTATATGCTCCCTCCCTCAGCTCTAGGTGCTTAACTTTACGTTTTAAAACGTGCCACCTTCACACTAGCTGCATAAATTATTTTTTTAATGGGCTTTACATATACAATTAATATAGGAATATATTTCTACAATGTTAGAAAATCACGACTAAGGCTAATAAAAATGAATTTATATCTTTTAATAAAAAAAATATGTGCGAGGAAACGCTGCATCCATCCACTTGATTCAGAAAAATAAATAATTAAATAAAAATTTGCCATGTTTTGGTAAGCATACCTATATCCCAATCCTCCCTATAGGGATGTAAACATTTCCTGGTTCATGGCGCTTAGGTGAGTCTACTTAGCGAAGTTGAGCGGGTTTATTAATAATTTAAAGTGGAATATTTATGAAGTTAAGTTTCATGGTGCCTTCGCCAGTTTCTGCGTATCCCCAGAACAATCTCTTTTGCAGATCTTTGTATGCAGCGCGAGCAACTGTTCATACAATCTGAGTTAAAACTTAGTAAGTGCCAAAGGATTGGTCGTACCTTTCAAAAGGACCCAACTGAAGTCTACAGACAAGGTAGCAGACGGATATGTCGGCCCAGGCGCACATAGGAGAAAAGGCTTGAAAAGGAGATTATTATTATTTATTATTATTAGGTGTATAAGTGTACTGCGACCCAGGTGGATCTATTGTACCCCCTTCATGGCTTAAAGCTCTCCTAAAAGTCCTAAGACCTGCATGTATTGCAGTATTTTATTCGGACTTATAGTAACAACAGTCTCTGGTGGGAGAACGTACATACCCAGGATCTTGTTTCTTTTACCGGCGAGTGCCATACATTCACAAACTATGTTGAAAAAGTTTCTTTCTCTATGCTACAGAAGCGGCAGAGTCCACTATCCACTATGCCAATTTTGTTTAGGTAGCTGCGAAGCCTACAATTTCCCGTCAGAATGCCTGCCATGATTCTCACTTTATTCTTCCCGTGCGTTATCATGACTTTGAAAGTCTTACGGTTGTAGTTGGACAGGAGGGTTTTTGACTGTTTAAGCCCTGGTATCTGCACCCTCTGAAGCAGTCGTTTTTTATGCTCCTCTATTCTTAGTAGGTCCCGTACCACGTGGTTACCAATGCCACAGTGTGGTTCAGGACCGATTAGCGGCGTTGCTGCACCGGTTCTTGCGAGTTTGTCTGCTAGTTCATTTCCAGGAATATTGTTGTGCCCTGGAACCCATCTTATCGTGAGCTTATTCCTGGATCCTAAATTATCCAGTGATGTTTCACTTCTTTAACCAGCCTTGATGTAATCTTGGCTTTACTTAATGCTTTTATTGCTGCTTGACTATCAGACAGGATGGAAATATCCTTTTCATGGCAGTTCTTTTGCAGATTAAATTCTGCACATCTTTCATTGCCCAAACCTCAGCTTGGAAAATGCTGGTGTGTCTGCCTAGAGGTTCATAATCTTGGTTCTGGGTCCTACTACACCCAGGCCACTTCCTTGATCAGTGAGTGATCCGTCTGTGTATCACTTTATTGTATGTGGTTTTATTGGGTGAACTGCCACAAGAGAGGTCCAAGCCTCTTTTGTGCTGACTTTGGTATCAAAATATTGATTGAACCTGTACTCAGCAAGCATCTCATTCCTTGGCTTTGCTAGATCTGCAGCATATTTCTTGGTGAGGCTAAAGTCGTTGTCCCTACCCACCCAATTCTTATTAATGTGGCTTTCCGCCGCATATCAACAGCGATATAAAAAGAAGAAAGGTGCAACCGGAAAGTCATTTAAGGAAATCAAAGCCATTACGAGGGACCGTATACTGTGAAAAAAATCAAGTATTCGGTACTTAAAACGCGACATTTCGAACTTGATATCAAGACAAGTACGGATTTTCTAAAATGAGTAACTTTATATTAAGATTACAAATGATTTTATTAAGTACGAAATACTTTTATTAAGAATGAATAAACTCGAAAATAGCACGAAATTCGTACTTATATCAAGATCACTTTTAAACCAATTTCGAATATTCGAGATCTTGGAGGAAATATCCGAGATCTTAGTTCATGTATCTTTTAAACATGAATCAAGTTGTTTAAGTTACTTTAAAATGAGTAATAAACATTTTAAGCGTTGAATTTTTATATCCTATACTTTTTTGTTGTTTTATTATTATATTTTTAAAAGTACACTTTGGGATTTTTGATAATACTTGAACCTTTAGAGTTAAAAATCAAATCATTGCCAAAAGCTAGCCCTGGATTGGCGATCAATAGTTTGAAAATGGGGACGCGAAAAAATATAGAATTTAAAAAACAAGTAAAAAAAGAGAACAAATAAGATTTAATTGCAAAATCGAGTTCTGGCTGTGTTGAAGTCACAAGCTACACGATCTTCAAAATCCAACGAGTCATGGTATTAAAATACTTTTTTTGACCGATGAGATAGGCCGCCGTTCTTTAGGCATCTCTCTAGGATCTTTAACATTGGTAAGAAATAAGTGTTTGCGATGATTTTATATAGCAGTTTTTATCACTTTTGGACACTTCCGGATTCACTCCAAAATATCGAATATTGCCAATTGCCTGACAAAAATCCTTAGTATCGATCTGAAGCTTTGATACCATGTACATTCAAAAATCTTTGCAAAAATTCTTCTGAATTCACTTCATTTTCCTCTACAGCCTAAGTTTGCTCCGACTTAACATATCCTTCAAGCAGAATAAAATATATATAAAAGTTTCTATGTGCCGTTCCTAGGAAATATTCCTTGATAGATGCATAGAAAAAGTCAACTCTAATGCTGGTTAGTTAAATCGGTGTCCAAATCCAAGTGGATTTATTTGCGTCTTTTCTTTGTTAATTCATATCTATTTGTATATATATAGTACTTTATGGAGTTTCCGGTTTCCTTCATCCTTATATCTAGTCCTTACATATTTTAGAATTGATTTGATTTTTGTAGGAATCCTATTAGCTACCAAGTTTTTCAATAGCTGCTATGGGTTTCTTTTATATAAACCTTTCTTCTTATATTTATTTCGCTTATATATTGTATATATATAATATATTTATATATATAATATATATATATATATAGCGATTGTGCCATGTCCGTCCGTCTGTATGAACACCTAGATCTCGGAGACAATAAGAGCTAGATTTACCAAACTTTACCACATTATGACAATATCGTACCCCGTTCCCCTTAACAGATTTTTGCTGTTTTTAGTCAAATCGTTTAATACTTAGACTTGAAATTTAACAGAGCAATGCACCGTGGTCCGAATGAAAGAACTTAATAAAATTGTACATCGTTTTGTGCCAAAAAAAAATTTTTTAATCAATAAGAGCTAGATTTACCAAACTTTACCACATTATGACAATATCGTACCCCGTTCCCCTTAACAGATTTTTGCTGTTTTTAGTCAAATCGTTTAATACTTAGACTTGAAATTTAACAGAGCAATGCACCGTGGTCCGAATGAAAGAACTTAATAAAATTGTACATCGTTTTGTGCCAAAAAAAAATTTTTTAGTTGGAAAGTTCTTGGAACGGAAAGAAAAGGTACAGGGTTTTAGGCTGTCCGGCACTGCCTCGACTATATTAAATTTTTTTTTTATTTACGCAAACTTTCCAAAATGTATAAAATTCATTGATTCTCCAACGCACTGCAGGCAAGACGCATCATAATTTCTGCCTCCAGTATTTTTATCGCGGCTGAAACGTCCTCCGACACACGCTCCTCCTCATAGCCAAAAAAATACTGGATATCATCAAGCGTAAACCAAGTTGTGAAAAAAACACATTCCAGAAACAACATGATCAATTGGACTACACGAGGTTGTATTTTGGCAGCCAGAAGATCCCAAGACTTGCTGAAGAAGTCGTCTCTTATCCAATCGAAGTAGCACTCAACGGCCCACTTCAAAAAAAGTACTGCCGCTTGGTATATATAAGTTACCACCAATTCCATCATGATGCAATAAATAAGAACTTGAAAAAATTTTATTACTAGTGTCTTTGGTAGCTTGTGCTCTTTTAAATACTTGTGCATGGTCATTATGATAAGGACTATGAACATTGTCGATTCTAGAGAAGCACAGTTGGCATACGTCAAGCCCATCCTGTGGCAAAATATGGCAATAAACATTGAGGTAATCATGCCGAGCTCCATTTTGGCGGTTAACTTAAGTTGAAATGGTTATAAAATTGGAAATTGCGCGATCTAATAAAATTTGTTAAAATTAAATATTATTTGAAATAATGCGGTATGAATAAAATTTATAAGCTGACTATGTTAAACAGATTTTTAATTTCGGAATACATTTACTGTCGCCATAACTAACGCCATTGCCATTTGCCTGTGACGTCACAGTTAAGTTGAGTGATTGTAATAAATTATTTGTAGAGTTTAACACTGGTAATGTAGCACAGACTGCAATTTCTTGCTCTCTGCTCTTTAAAGACACGAAACGTTCTTCTTATAAAAGAAGAGCTTAAGAATATAAAGACCCAAACAGAAGGACAGAATGGAATTTGATTGGCAGCATTTAGAGGTATTTCTGAAATCTTGTCTGGTCAAGAAAAAAAGTGGACCCAATATTCCTAATCCCCAAAGGTAATACTAAACAGATTCTTTGTCTTTGTCGAAGCCAAATGGATCACACATCAGTTCTAGAGCTTACATTTACAAAATGGTGTCCCTCCCTTATCATGGTCATACCACAGTTATATTGAAGTTTCAGCTCTATCATTGGCTTTAACTGCGAAGACTTATATAATATTTGGTTTTCCATCATAAAGCGAAGTCTCAGTTTTTTGTATATTCTTTATATTAATTTATATAAGTAATTTTCTATCAAGTTCCTTACTAGTTCGAATGGCTTCCTTTTTGCTTAAAGGAGCAGCTGTACGTTTACGACATCGTTCCATTCGTAAAAGACCTTCTTTGAGAGATAAACCCATATAATCGTAATTATTCCTTCTATAGCATCGCAACTTCCCCAAAAAAGACCCAAGCGGTTCCTTATCACGCCTAAAAAGATCCAACCGGAATTCGCCATCTTGTTAAGCCAAGCAATAAGGAAAAATTTAATTCACACTAAGAACATTTTCTTTTGTATTAGAAAGAAAACTCGCACTTAAGTCTTATTATAAATAAAGAAACTTTTATTTTCAACAATACCTAATGCTTTAGTCCGAAAAATATGATTTCCAACAGCTTCGAAAATGGATTTTAAAAAAATAGAAAAGCTATGTCCATAAATATTTGTACTCGGTAAAATTCTTCGTTCACGAACAGCTTCAGGACATCAGTGATATGAAAAATGTTTGTTAACTGTGATAAGACGAAGTGTCATAAATCACTCAATAAGTGAAGATTGGGATTTTCTAAGAAGAATGGTTTTTTCTAAGAGGTTTTTTTCTACAAGTTTTGTTATTCATTCGAGTATTTCGGACTAAGAATGCACTACTTAAAATAAGATATGAATTCTAAATCTTCGAATTTTTGTCTGAAATAACTATTTCAAGTACAGGCGACTTAAATAATTTCTTAGGTAGATAGAATGAAACAAAGAACAGAAAAAGATATAAATTTACGCTTTTCTAATAATATTAAATCTCTTCCTTTAAGAATACGGCTGAGTTAAAAATATGTGAATACTGATTCATCAGAATCCAAGTAAAAAATAGCTGTACAATCCACTAAGTACATAAAATTCTTAAAAGCCCGAGAAAGATCAAGATTTTCGCTTCACAAATTTTGTCACATTTATTGAACATCAGAGCTGCCTCAGAAGCTATCATGATCTTGTCTAGCCTGTGACTTATATTCCTGCGCTTTCTGCCGTCGTCCTTAGCGTCTATAAGACAATTTCTTTGATTTGGCGCTTCACTGCATATTTATGCATAGCTCATTTAACTTTTCAGCGATTAGCTTTATTTTTTTTTTCTTTTGTTTAATGGAAAGGGTAAACTTAAGATGGCGCCGTCGGATCCTGGATGCTGCTTCTGTTGTTTCTGGCTGCCAAAGAGATGAATGATTTTGTTGGCAGGCATTGGCAAGCAAAAGGCAAGACAAGTCACAATGCAGACATTCTGTAGCACAATGTTGACAACAACAACAGGAGCAGGAGCAACAGCAACAACAACAGTAGGCAACAGGAGCAACAACAAAAGCTTTTAAGACCGCATACATTTTTAATGAAACGAAATGCTACCATTAGACATTCCTGACGTACATTCCCGCTCTTTGTCTCCCTAGCACTCCCTCGCTCCGGCGCTTGTGCCATTAAACGCCTGCTTTTTCACGCTCTTAGGATTATACAACGTGCCAGAGTCCTGACTGACTTCCTGTCTCCTGTCTGTTGTGCTTGGGCGCTGACGCCCATGGCCAATGCACTGCCCTTTTCCATGTCCCAGTTTGCCGTTTCGTGCGTAGGACATACGACGTAGGACGTCCTACGTCATCGCCCGCCATTCGCAACAATTTAAAGTTTTATTAATTTTACGCTTATGCCGCTTGGGCTTGGGCTGGGGCTGGGTCTGGGGCTTGGGTACGTGGTACGTCAGGACGTCTGTCCTCGGGGCACGGCCGCACGCGCCAACTTCAAGCCCGGGGCATATATGTACGTACTTCGTACACCCCGTACTGGCTGCCGTGTTGTTGTGCGGGGTTATTAAAAAACAAGTAGCAGCCGACGGACAGACGGCAGAGACAGCCATGGGGAGGGGGGCAGTGGACAAGAAAAAAAAAACGACGAAATAAAATCTTTACTCAAATTAATATTTCTTTGTATGCATAAAAAGCAACAACAGCAACAACAAGTTGTACAAAAAAACATGAAAAATTAAAAAACAAAAATGACTTGAGAGCACGCCGCTAACTTCCTAAGCAACTTACCCAAAACCAACAAGCCAAAAAAAATACGCTCCAGCTCAACTTTGATATGATTTTTCATTTATTTTACAACACTGGAATCTTTGCTTAATTATTTGACATGAAAAATGAGTATGTGGCTAAGAAGAGAAAAAAACCCCCGAAGAACTTTACCAAGTCTGAGCATAATTTCATCAACTGTTTTTGCGCGTCTCTTGTCTATATCTCAATTTCTTGGGCCTATGTCACAGCTGCCAGATCCATTTCGGAGTCATCCTCTGGCAAAGCCACAGCTAAATTGTGCCGTCAGTTGAGTGTCCACTCAAGATTCAATTGGCATTTGTTAGTTGTGTAATTTGCATGACACGCTGCGACAGTTTGACATGAATTTCCTGCGCCCCACATTGGGCGCCAACAGGAAAAAGGGAGCCGCAGTCTAGCTGACATAGTAACTGCTTTTTAAAAGTTTTCTTTTGTTTGAACCATAAAGTGGGGCATCAGGTCAGGCGCTGGACGACAATGGAATACTCTGCACAGGAGTCGACAATTATTCTAGTTTCACGTCCTGAAATGATGCTATTCTCTTTTTACGTATCGTGTAGTGACATCATAGCTACAGAAAATATGTCTACACTTTGACCCAACAGTCGTAGCCACTTCTGCACTAGCTCCCAAAATTGAGTCCCGTGAATTTATCGCAGAAATGTTGGCCGTTAGGCTAGGCAGACTAGGACCATAAGGTTTTCGTTATCTTGTTATTTCTATCTAAGTCCATCGTGCATGTTGCCAAAGAAGGTGGATTAGCCGCAGGAACACGGGTACCACTTGAAGATTAAATATTCCTCAGGCTTACTCTCATGTTTATAAAGAAATACGTCAAGGAACAGGGTTCTGACAGTCAGTTATTAGCTCAAAGTCCGTCCTGCGAACTCTACTCGCAGTAACTGGTAACCTTTAAATAGGCCGATCCTAACCGGGAGAATAGACATTTTGAAAACGCTCATTTAGAGTGCAGACTTTATGTTGTGGATCGCTCTTCGCTTCACTGCTTCTCGAAGACCTTACCTACCGGTTATGGTGGCCCTACCAGTAGCTATACAACCGCAGGCATTGCTCTCAGCTTTTTAACAGGTGCTGAGTTCCCTTATCACGGCAACGTGACGATCTCCGAGGGGGCAAACCTTAGATCGTATGAAGCAGCCAAACCCCATTTCGGAAGCACATAGCTCCGAGGATCAAGAGTTGCTGTGACCAGCTCTGATGCTCTCTGAGATCTGAGGAACGAAAGCCAACAGCCCAGTCACTACTCGATGTAATAAGACGCCATTTAATAACAACCACTACTCTCTTGCTAGCCCTCTACCACCGTCTGTTACATAAATTGCATAAATTTAGCATACCCTTGCCAGGGTATAAAAAGATGACCACAAAAAATAAACCTCGGCAGCTTTTCGTGTGCTACTTTTCTTTTCGCACTCTGCTCTGGGACTTAATTTGCTTGCCCAAACCAGCCGCAATGTTTTAGAGCGTTTTTTAATTGATTTCGCTTAAGTCTCATAATCGTGACACTTTGGCGCCTTTTAATTTGATTTTATTGGCCCTTGGTCGTTGCCGTGGCATCGCGACGCCATATTCATTAGGCTTGTTACAGGGGTTGTTGTTTGGCCAACGTCAAAAGGGTCGCCGTTTGGTCATGGGCTAAAAGAGTTGACCCGCGTCATTGGCGCATTTTATGGCCCAGCGGCAATGGCGGCGGCGACTTCTTCGGACTTTATTATTAGGTTAAAAAATAACGAAAAAAAAAACAAATAATTAAGTATATAATAAAAACAACAGCAGCAACATCGGGAACATCGGGAACAGGAATAACAACAACTTCGACAGGGCACATTGTTCACATTCCTTTTTAGATATTTTATGCTTTTCGGTTCGCAGTTTTTTTATCCCCATTTTTTTGGTTCTTGTTTTGTTTGTTTGTTTATTTTGTGCGGCTGCTTCATTTTCGTTTTAATTTGCGTAATTGAGTGGCTCGTTTTAATTTCCATTTTACTTGCCGCATGCCTCATGAGCCCCAAAACCCATCCAGCTAACTTGGCTTTTAATATAGCATCGCGTAGTCAACCCAATCGTTGTGAATTTCTGGAATTTCTTTGTGTAATTTTCATAAATGTCGAATACAAAAAATATGGTTTCTTGTAATTATATTGAACCTATGCGGCGTATGAGCAATATTTGTATTAAATGCATATTTTTGCCAACCTTTGAACCCTTAACTGAAAACATATTTTGCTTGCAACTCTATACACTCATATACTCTCATTAGAAGGTATATTGAATTTTTTATAAAGAACAATCTGCAGTAGGCATTTTTGTTTCCAAAGAGAAGTGCTAATTACTTCTTATAGGAATATGGATCTTAAGTTCCATAAATGGCAGTTTATGGTTTCTATTTAATATAAGATCTCTTCTGCCAAGTCGGGGGACTTGGGCTGATGGCAGCCCCTGTAGAAACCTCCGATGGCAACATAGGCTCACGGATGGGTCCAAAACTAAGCAGGAAGTAGGTGTTGGAATCGTTGGATCCAACACCAGAATCTCTACCGCAATGGGCATCAGGCCCAGCGTCTTTCAAGCGGAGATTCATGCCATAGAGATCTGCGTCCTTAGTATCCTTCTCAAGGGAACTAGGGGAGCAAACATATGCATTTTTTTTTTATACCCAAGCTGCTATTATGGCATTGTCATTCTGGAGCATCTCCTCGAAGATGGCTAACGAATGCCCTAACTACCACCAAACCCTGTCCGCCCGGAACAAAGTCGTGCTATGTTGGGTGCCTGGACACTCGGGAGTGGATAATAACACAATCGCTGACGATCTAGCACGACAGAGTGCCTCCAACCTGACTACATCTCCTGCGCCCTTATTGGTTGGTCCACAATCAAAACCATGATCTCCCTTCCTGGACTTCATCAAGCAAAGGTGCTTGTCAAACCTCTGGATGCGATCAAGACAAATAGTTCGCGGATGGGTCCAAAACTGAGCAGGATGTAGGTGTTGGAATCTTTGGACCCAACACCAGAATCTCTACCGCAATGGACATCTGGCCCAGTGTCTTTTAAGCGGAGATTCATGTCATAGAGACCTGCGCACTTAGTATCCTTCTCAAGGGAACTAGGAGAGCAAACATATTTATTTTTTTATATAGCCAAGCTGCTATTAGGTCATTGTCATCCTGAAGCATCACCTCCAGGATGGTTAAAGAATGCCGATGACGATGACGATTCTCTGTGACTACCCAGCGCTGGTATGGGACAGAGCCTGTCACATGGGAAAGGAACTGATTAGTCCCTTCCTGAGATGGAAGTCAAAGTCTTTTGCTTTAACTTAAGGGTTTGGTACAAAAGACCTTTTGGTCGCAGTGCCCCACCTTTCTGTGAGGAACCCTTTGAGAAGGAAAAAAAAGATCACATTTTCGCTCAGTAAATTTCCTGAATTTGATATATACACAAAATTTATTTTGCACAGAAATTCCCCTTGATTAGGTTCAAAGGTCCCCAAGGTTCAGAGTTCCACGTAATTCAAAAGTAAAGTGAAGTAATTTTTATTATATGTCTTGTTCCAGAAAATGGCATTCGAAAACGAATACATTTTGTTCCGAATTTTTTGTTGTCACCGTCTATTCTTATGTCCCCATACTTTGTTAGCAGGTGTTTACTCCTCTCTATTGAAATTGGCTACGACGAAGGGAAATTTTCCGGAGTAAGACCGATATTCCATTTTCTTTCATTAAGAACCAGGTGAACCTAATAAAAAAGGATGTGTTGACTCTTTTTTATAATTTATACTTTCTCTAGAAAAACATTAGCAAAAAATTATTTCTTGAAACTTTCATGGGGTCAACGAAAACGGTTTTTACCTTATACATAAAAAGTCTGAAATTTAGAAATTTTGTTCCGCTTAGTAGGGATACAACCCCCGTGAAATAACCTCTTAAAGGTTAGATTGCTTGGATAGCTTTTAACCAAAAAGAATCTAATTTACTCGTTCTTTAAATTCTCAAATTCTTCGTTATATATCGAAATTAATATAGAAGTTCCTGTGGGGTTCTACTTATGTAGCAGGCTGCAGGCGTAGCCCCCAATTGTTTATTATATCTACATAACTTAACCTAACCTACTAGCTCAACAGTGTTTATCTACATACCTTTGTGCATAAACTACATATGTACAGTCGCGGCTCGCTGCAAAGGAGAGTAATTAATCCTTTAATAAGCTTTCGCACACTTGAACTTGATATCCTTGGTATTAGTATTGTACAATGGCCTGAAGCAAGTAAGCTTCATGCTAATGCATTGTGTGGACAAATCGCAGATTGCATTGATTGAAGTTGAAAGATAGTCCATATATACGACAAATAATACCAGAGACAGTTGGGTAAGCCCATTAGAAAAGCATTGTGTTGAATTTGAGGGGATTATTAAATAAGCTGTGTGTAAAACTAGGCCAGTTTTGTGTACTGTTTTGAAGTCTATTTAATGTTGATGGGAAGTTAGTTTGCGCTTCGGACTTCAAATAAGTTAATTTTAAAGGGTATTTAAACAGGTTGCTCTATAAGCAGCTCTCTTTGAGCGAAGAAAAAACCGGAATCTTTGACTTATTTTACAAACCCATTATAGAACATGGTTTGGGAGGGGGGTTTATGTTAGGCAACCATGCTCCATGAACTACTCTTGCCTAAAACCAGTCTTAAATACTTTTAGGCGAATCCAAAATGTAAAATCTATCTATCCTCTTTTCTGGACAAGAATACTTTCCTAACCTACCGATGTACTTATGGGTAGCAACATCAGATCGCACCGCCCTTCTTTAAAACGTAGATGACCGCCACCTAGCAATCAATTAAGCTTGGACAATAAATTTTAATTTCCAAGAGTGCCCAAGAACTTTCTGTACGTAATTTGATTGCAATAAATTAGGAATTGGGAGCAAGTTTGGTACAAATATTTTCTTAAGAAATGGGACTGCACTTTCGCCATCTATCGATTTGAAGCCTTCGCGTCCCCAGTTGGCGGATAGGACAATGCTCGGCACTATGCAGGTTCAGTGGGAAATAAAATACCATATAAACACCTGTTTATGCAGATAGGGACACTATCATTAAGCTTGGGTAGGAGGTCTAGCAACATATCTACCTGAAACATTTATTGCTATCGAATCGTCATGACGCCCTCTGCTCCAAATAGAAGTCAAAGGATTATATATATAGCTCAAACATTCATAAATGCTGATTTGCAAAATTTGCCAGTTGCCTTTAAAAACTTTCGAGTATTTTTATTGTTCTTTGAATTCCTTGGTTTCCAGCGACTGTTGGAAACTAGTTTTTCTCATTGTACCTTTGGGTTACTTTTCTGCACTCTCATCCACGCACATCAAAGGCGAATCAATTTAAGCCTTTAGCTAAAATGTATTGACAAATGTGAATGACAGATTGACTGACTGTGTTGAGCTGACTGATAGGCCATTCGACTGATGGACTGTTGAACTGATAGATCAAGCTAGCCCACAAATGGCCAAGGACAAATTACATTTAATTTAATTTTGTATATGCGTGGACAATGTTTGTTGGTTGGTTGCTGTTGGCTACCTGACACCGGAAACTGAAACTGGCAGCCATTTGCCCGACGAGTATCTATGGATTACGGCTGCCTTGGCTTTGTCCATTTGATTCATTCAAGCATTTGGCCATCCATCCATCAGTGGGCAAGCAAAGCCTGCCACATAACTGATGATGAAGTTGCGCACTCAAGCGCGCATTCGCTTACTCATCCAGTCATTCAGTCAGTGTGAATCCAACGCTCATCCAACGCCCGGGCCAACTCTCTCACTCATTTAGTTCAGTTTCAGTCAGTTTGTCAGTCATTGATTCATTCATTTATAGCGTTGATCCTGGCAGGACATTTAATTTATTAAAGAATTTGTAAAGCAATAAGTTTTAGCCCGTTGCGGGCTGCTGTTGCTTTCTCTGATGGGAGCGCTCCCGCTCCCGCCCCTCTACCCAAACTGCCTTCCTGCTCGATAATCGCTTTCATTAAATTGAATGCCAGAACACGGCAGCAATTGAAGCCGTACCCGGCCACATCGGCCTAATTGCTGCCGGGCCCCCCATCAGACTATCACTCAAATGCCCAGCAGCGCAGTCGGCGTCGCCGTTGGCAGCGCAGTCTGGTGACACTTTTTAATTAAAACGTAAAAACAAAACGCCAACAACAGCAACAACATGCAAGAGGATACCAAGCAAGACAAGGACAAATCTTGAAGTCAGAGTCTGACCACAAAAATTCAATCAAATCACATTGCGAAGCTGACAACAATCAAGCAGAGGTTCCTCTTCCACCTGACCCTGGCCCACTCAGAGTACTCGCAGAGCTCTAAGACAAGCATCATTAGGCAGACCGAGTGGAAGCAAATCTGTTGCAGCTGCTGGCAGAGTTTGACCATAACTGTAAGGAAGGATTTCGTCGGTCGGGTTGGTCGTTGGGGGTTGGACATCATCGTACGAGGGCAGTTTGATAAGGTAACTATGTTTTCAATTGGGGATAGTAGTTCATTAGCTCCACTCATTTTTGTGCGATGGTTTTCCTTTTTAATTTTAAAGATTTTGTTAATTATGAAAATTAGGAGGACTTTTGGACTAAACGATTTATCAGAAGCACAATTTTATCGATTTTTATCAGATTCCGTTTTGAAACTTTATTCTGTTCCTTTAGACAAGAAGGGCATATGCAGGTGCAGATGTAGGATTTGGTCTTGGGGTGCTCTTCACTGCGAAGTGTATATATCAGAACTCGCAAAAGAATACAACACATTTTCCAACTATTCGAGGGGTCGGACTCGAAAGGCCCCCGTTTATTAAAAAAAAGGTTAATTGCGGAATTTGGTTGACAACTTATTTCGACCGATGAGATCAATTTCGATTTCAGCGACTCTAAAAAAACATTCAACGATATCTGCCATAATAAATTAAGTACGTCCTTAAAACCTTACGGTGCTGTATAATGACACCTGAAGAGTATGTAACGTAATGCGTAAGATCGAAAGTTTGGATGTTCAAGCTTTTCTCATCGTTGAGATCTAGGTGTTCATATGGAGAGATCTATATGGAGTTCTCTGGTCTCACTGAAGTTTGATCAAAATTGTTCCACTATTTCAAATAGTGCGAATTATTTATAGCTGATTTCGAGGCGTATCCAGTCACCAGGTGTCGTCTGTCGTCCATTCCTACTCTGGCCTTCACGTGGTGTACCCTGAAAACTTGAGTAAACTTGATGAAGATACGGTAACCAACCCGCGCGGTATTTTTGGTCAGGACTAAAATGAGAAGTAACTCTCTTGGGGTCATTTCAATATATTTGGATTAAAGGTCCACGAGAGTGCGAATGGAAATCGGCTGGTGCTTAACTAAGGTTAGCTATCAACCAAAGGCTTCTATGTGCCAAGCTACAGGGTCTGTTCGACAAATTATGAACATATGTTGGATCAAACGCAGAAGTAGCGTCGACCTGTGGAACGCTACAAATCAAATCTCTACGGTTTGACCATAAGCTCCGAAGTCCGAATGGCAACATTACTCGTTGGAATCCGCAAGGCAGAGGACGACATGTGGGTGTACCTGCTAGAACATCTAGAAGGTTGATCGACGAGAAGACCGATTGACAAGAAGACCGATTGATGAGAAGGTCGATTGTCGCGGAGCTACAGGCAGCAAATTACTCTTGAAACGTCATCAGTCCAGAATCTCGCAATAGAGTTGTATAAAAGAGGGTGGTCGAGGCTCTATGCTCCCTTGGGAGTCAAGGACAGCAGAAGAAGCGAAATTTCATTTACCTACCATACAAAAATTGAAGCAGTTTTCTGTGTAGCCGAATTCGGGGAACCTTATTGCGTTACCTTCTAAAATTCATTGCATCATGAGGGTAGAGACACTAAAAGCACTCCACTCCAGTGACTCGATGTTTTGACAAAGGGAGAGAGAGATCCTCAAAAATACATAAGGGACTACTCTGCTGATATGCTGCTTAAAACTCAAAGGCATTCCGAGTTATGTGTGGCTTCGTTCTTATGAAAGGTTAAACTGAGCAGTGGTAGCATTTGTTACAACGTCAAGATCGTAAGATGGCCACTGCCCCACTAGGGGACATGGAGTCTTAGAAGAAGAATCTCTTAAGAGTTGTGTTGCATTATTGAGGCTACTGTATGACTTACCAAACCACCCTCGTATCTATTGCTAGTTACTTGGGTTTGGGTCACCTACGCGCCTTGCTCATTTGCGTAATGCACAAGTTTAATTTACCAAAACGCAGGAAAGAATACCCTATACACACACACACACACACACATTGGCAACAATGTTCAGGCAACGCTGCCATCATCAAAAAAAATAAAGAAAAAAAACAACAACATCAACATCAGCAGCCATACAATTTGAGGCAAAAGCTTACGTTAATTGTGTGTATCCTCCAGCTGGTGAAGAGCCGCACGACCGCACGGCCACCCTGGCGCTCATTTTAATCAATTTTTAATTTAAATTTAATAGAGTAACACGCTTCGTGAGCTTGGGGTTGCCACTAGGGGGGGTCTATGGCGGCTGCGGGTTGGCAAATTGACTAGCGCGCATGTTGCCAGCTCGTAAGTAGTGTCGGTTGGTCGGTCAGTCAGTGGCGCCACCAAGCTCTGCTCAAAGCGCAACATGGATTTGCAGCTTGGCTTAGACTTGGGCAAAACCGGGATGTGCTTGGATGTTGGAGAACAGGCGGCAGCAATGTGTTGGGCACATCACTGTCACAACACATTGGTGTCATTTTACACGCATTCCTAGGTAAATAATCTGCGGAGCGTCACTAATGCGATGACTTTGCAGACTCCCTTAGAGGCTGAGGGAGTTGAGAGTGTGAGTTTTATACGCTGCACGGTCTGAGACACTTATCGGAGACGTTGTATGAGCTGCTTCTTGTTGCTGTAATGTAAATTCGCGCGCCATTTAAGTTGATGTTAGTTTTTTGGTAGGGGGTAAGGGTGTGTGGAGTAGGCAAGCAATACTTATAGCTGGGTGATAATATGGGTTAAGGTGTCACGCTTCGGCGACAAAGGCGATATTTAAAGGATTAAGTGATTTTGTGAAATTAACACAAGATGTTGCGGGGGGAGAGAGAGAGAGAGCGTGACGCAGATAGCCAGGGTTGCTGTGGGTGGTACTTTGCATGTTATTTTGACCATTATGCGCGGCTTAACATAATTCAATTTATGGACTGCACAAATTGCGTACTGCATTGCATAGCTGCGTTTCACTCTAACACTAACGCACTAACGTGCTATCTCGCTTCAACTGTGCGCGCTCTCTGTCAATTTGTTATTTATGCGCGCTTTTTAGATTTTAGCGGTTAATTAAAGCACATTACGGCTTAATTGCTAGATTAAAATAAATTTTATGAAAGCGCAGCAGCAGCGGCAGAGTGGCTTAGTCAGAGTGGGATGGGTTGCTGCTAGAGATAGAGAGCATAAAAGCGCAAGCGAGATGGTGACAGTGGTGAGTGGCTTTTTAATGACTTGCAATTAGTTGCAAATTAGTTGAAGCAAGTGCGAGAAAAAAAAAAAAAAATACAACATACAATCTATACGCTTTGTGTGTGTGTGTGTGTGTGTGTGCAGCGCGTGTCCTTGCCCGCTGGGGCATTGTAATCATATGAGAGTAGACTGTTGTGGACTACTGACGCCACACAAGTTATTATAAGGTCATTTTTCGGTCAAGGGTCCCCAGGCAAAAATTAAAGCGTACGCATTTATACTTGTGCGTATTTGCAGCACGCCCCCTCAAACACGCACTTACACCCACGCACATAACAACCACCCACCCACGTACACACAGAGAGACCCTTCCTATGCCCCACGTGAGCACTTGAGGCTGCTCATTGATGTTGTCGTTGCCAACGTGAAAGTGTCCCTAAAGCATTTTTTTTTTTTTTTTGCCTTCTGATACTTGCAACTTGAAACAGACGTTACACCAACAACAACTGCGTAGACGGGGGGAGTCCTGACTGACAAACTGAGTGACTGACTGAGTTACTGAAGAAAAGACTGAACAACTGAGACTTGGGCCAACGGTACGCTTGTCATTTATCACAATTGCAGCCATGTGGCTGATTTTTGCACCTGCAATAGATTTTAGTCACTGTCAATAAGCCAACAGCATCGTTCTAACCCCAAAACCCCTATTTTTTTTTTTTTGATTGTCATAATTGCATTTCCACGTGCAATCCATGACTCATGGCACTCAATTTAGCTGCCAGCTGCGATGTTTTAATGATATTAGTGTGTGGTGCAGCGGGGTGAAGGGGTTACGGGTATGTCAAGGCCGGATGCCATGAGCTGACAAGCCCTACTAAGCAACATCCTGCATATTATTAGTTACAAATTAGTAGTCGACAGCGTTTTACCAATACATAGTAGAGCAGCTTTGTGTTAGCCCAAAATGCCAGCGGTAATAATTTGTAACAAAACGACTTTAAGATACACTGACTAAAATATGTATTTTTTTTAATTTTTTCAATTTGCATACCGTTCTTATCACTAAGTTTGAAAAAATATGGCGTATGTTAAAGTCGGGTCGATTTTAGGATACCCTGTACCGCTAGCTTCTCTAGAATCCGGTATATTGCTTGTAATATTTGATTGCTTATTTATGTTACGATAGATATCTTTTTAAGCCTAAAAAAGACGAATTTGAACCCAAAATGTGTTTTTAACCGATTGTTGTCATGAAATTTATATGATATAGTCTGCCAATTTTTACCTTAGTACAGTGCTTGGGTACTTTAAAAGCTTCTGATTGAAATTCTTTAAATCAAATCTCTTCATAACAAACAAAACACTAGGAATTTTTATAAAAAAAGGTTTTTTTGACCTATTGGTCCAATGGCAGCTATGCACATATATGATACAGTCAACCAATTTTAATCGATTATGGGTATATCGACTTCTTTAGGTACCTTTGGGGGATCTCCGTCGCGACGTCTACTTCTGTATGTTACATACATTTTCGGCTTACACAAACTAAATGTACCCTTTGTACCATACTTTATAGGGTATAAAAACAAGATTGTGAAAATAAATGTAAATGTCAGAAGCTTTAAAATCCTTGTACCTAAACTTTTTTCAAACTTTTTTACACATAAATCAATATATTAAATTAAAAACAAAAATGTTTTATTTTCCTTATCCATTTTCGAAGGAATATTTAATATATATTTTTTTTTTGATTTAGATATTAACCGTTCTCTTTTTCTAACCCAAGCTGTCATTACTAGATATAACCTTTAAAGGAGAAGATAACATGGTCTAAATATTCAGAACCCTGTTAGATTATATTCATTATATATACACAACGGAATAGATATTTTTGTCTGAATTTAGAATTCCAAGAAAAACCACTGACATTCTTCTCAAAAGTATTTTTTCAAATACCTTAGCGAATGTCACCAGCAAACTAATGGGGCGATATGATGACGCGTGTTGTTCAGGCTTGTTTGGTTTTGGCAGCATAATTAGTTCAGCGCATTTCCATTGAGTTGGGAAGTATTCAAGTCTGAGCACGGCATTATATATGTACGACAAAAGTCTAATGCATTTTGGTGGCAAGTTTTTAATTGTTGTACCATCAATTTTGTCATATCCGGGTGCTTTCTTGGCATTTATTCTCCAAATTTCAGCTTGACTTCTGCGATTGTTGTCTGACGGATAGGCATACTCATCTGGCAAGCCGAGTTAAGAAAATTGTCAACCTCTGTCACCGTTTCCTGGTCGAATTCCGAGTTATGATGGGATATGTTGTGCAAATCTTTCCGCAATTTCCTTATCACTTTTACACAGTCTACCATTATTGTCAACTATTGCCGTTTTCCTTCTGCTTGGCCGCTTCAAGTAACTGGTTGCTCTCCAAAGACTATAACTTAGATCTGGTGTGCATGGGTCAAGGCTTTTAAGATATTCTGATTATCAATTGGGCTTAGTTGCCACTTCTTTCGGAGTTTCCTTTTGTTTTTAATTAATTGCCTCAGCTCCAGGGACAGATATGGTTTGTTGGAATGATTCGCGCTTGATTGTGGGGTGCAAAAAACTCCAGCCTCATGAATTGCCTTAGTGAGGGTTTCAATTGCAGAATCAATTTCATCTCCTGTTTTAAGTGGTACGTCAAGGCGTACTTTGCTTTCAAGAAAGTTTTTAAAATCTCCGATGTTAGATCGCCTTGTGATGATTTTGTATGGCCGATTTTTTAATGTCACACTTAAGTCTTTTGAAAAAAATAAAAAATAACAATATTCCTTTTAATATTAATTTGGTTTTGTTTATTTTCGTTTTAAAAAATTAATATTATTCTTAATTCTTTATTTCTTAATTTGAGTCGCAGTATTGGCAATTATGACACAATATTAAAATTTCTTATTTAATCAAATTGTTTATTTCCAAAATTTTAATTTCTCGCATTGTTGTACGTAGAATGTGGTCTGAGAGAAATGAGAAAACATTTTCTTTAATAACCTTTTTTGGCAACTTAGTTTAACAAAACTCTCCAAAAATATTTCGTTAAATAAATGAAATTAAAAGTGTGAAAGTGTGTTTTTTACTAAAGTCGTTAAAGAGATGAAATATATTTGCCTGTAAAAATTATTTTTTTTAAAGAGTATTATTTTTATTGAGCTAAACTTTTTCTTGAAAATTAATTAAAGTTAATAAAAACTAATTTGAAAATAAAAGTTCAATCTGAGAAGTGGTACCGAAAAAAGTTTCTTTAGCTAGGCAGCAAAAATTTAGACTGTTCTGATATATGGTATATATTTTCTAGCATTTTGAATTGTTACATACTCACAAAACAAGCCAATGTACCCTCTTTAGTTTTGAGTGCAGAGTAGCTTCAACAAGCAGCGGGGACAACAAGCTGCTTGCTTTTAATGCGCTTGTAATTTGAACATGCCTAAAAGTATGCTGCACTTTAATAAAATAATTAACTCCTCCAGCTGTGTAGCTTCATGACGCAAGATGTGGGCCCAAAAGTATGCTGCACTTAAATTAAAAATTAATCTACTCCCAATTACTTCGTTTAAGAAATAAGCCAAAGATTTATTATCTTTTAATGAAGCAAATATTCGAATTCAATTGTTTTAGTACTTTATGTGCGCATAAACCAGCAGGGAGGGGCTTAGAAATATGTCGGCATAAATATTACCAACAATGTTGACCTACTTACGTAAAGTTAAATTTTGATATTTCTTTTGATTAATTAAATTTGGTTATTAATACTTTATATACAACCGGCGGTGTTTCAAGCAACGAAATCAATTAAGATTTATTTATTTTCTTTTCTGCGTGCTCAAAGTTTTTTCATTATTTGTTGTCGATATCTTCTTAAATTTCTTTTACTCTTTTTTAGCACAACTTTGCACTTTTCGATTAATTTATATCGTCAAGATTTTCGTTTGATTAGAATATTGCCAGTGCTTTTTAATTATGTTCTTTAAATAAATTTGCAATTTAGCAACAATATTATTTAAAATTAACAAAGCTTTGTTGCGGTTATTTTACAAGTGGAAATTTTGTTTCTTAGGCATGTCTTGAGCCGTCATGGGACAGAGAATGGTGTATATTTATGAAAAAACATATAAACCGATAACATAAATATGTTTAAAATTTCTTAAGAATTATCGAGAAATAAGTAAAAAGTAAAATAAATGAGAATTCACAGGCTTTCTGACCGTAAGAGTCGCCCTAAAAAGGATATTCGCGAGTTTATCTACTTGAATTTAGACGTTGTCCTGTTAAAATAATAGCATTTCGCCGAAGTTTTACATCGGAATGGTATCAAAATGCTCAGATAGACATGTCAGTAATCGCCGCTGCTCATTTTAGATGAGTTTAATAGGGGGTCGAGGTTTAACTGGCTTTAAACGCGCCCCGCACAAAAACCAAGCCGCTTCTAAAATTTCGCCAAAAAAAATTTCATTTTATCCTTTGCAAATCCCTCCAATAGTAATTATGTTCACCTGGACTACTCGAACTCAATGATTTCTAATTGGAAAATATAAAAACAATCAACCTTATAAGGAAAATCTTAAATAAAAAAAACATGCAAAAAAATATTACGCATAAGCACGCCTATTGACAATGAGTTACAAATACGAAATCAAAGCAGGCATTTCTTCAGTGGTCCAAGATTTGGACATCCTGACATGCGGCTTTCGTGGACACTTCTTGACAATTTGACAAATCGGGATCGGGGTTTTTTTCCCCCGGGCCCGGAGCTCGGACTCGAGGATTGGCAAATTTGTATTCGGAATCTTAGTTAGCAAAAAATCTCGACTTTGATGATATTATAAAAGCTTTCGCCTCGACGGTTATTGTGAAACATATGTACCAATTCTGTCGTTCTGTACTTTCTTTTCACGTTGATCTCACACTTTTCAACAAATATACGTATTTTAATGAATTAAGAAAAATTGATAGGATCCCGGATCTGAGATTCTCTCTACAGCCCTGACGACAGTAATTATGCCAAATTCATAACGTCATAGCGGACTTAAAATAAGACTTTGCGGTGTCAAAAATACGCCAAGAGCGATTTTAAAAATTTTTTTGTTTTTTAAATTTTCTGCATGCCGTTCTCTGCAAAACAATAGTTCTTGGTGCAACAGTTGATCTAATATTTTTAACTGTTCCATTGTCTGCAGATAGGACTGGCGTACATAGGCATTATCCATAGTTTTTAATCCTATTTCATGTAGCGCCAGTGAAAGGGTGAGCAAATAATCTTTCAAGTCGTCATATAGATGATAGACATACTTATAGCTGTATGACGTCATTATTGCCACAGCTGGTATGCACAGCTTTTTTCGCTCGATGCAGGCAATAGTATAGAAAGGAGCTTCTGATCGTCTTTCATAATCTGTTTGAGACGTTTCCGCTTTTGACCTGTGCTTTCTACTTTGTTAGGAATATCCTTGGTTTTAATTACGCTGATTATGACCTGATTGAGCTGGCTTAGATGCCAAAGCATATTAGCAGTTTTCGATTTAAGTTATACTTTTAAATCCCAAATTAAATTTTTGTATGTCAAATAATTCTTGAATATAGGGTCCGACTCCGTGGTGCCTGGGACCCTAATTCGCATCCTCTTATCACGAGACGTTCGTATAAAACGTCGGCATTGCTCAATCGAAAACGTAAATATCTCGCTGGATTGTATTTGAGAAATAAGTTCCCTTACGTTCGATATCGCGGCCATTCGTGAATTATTTTTTATTATTATCCAATTTCTATTTCAAAATATTTTTTTCGCCAAAAGTATAAAACAAAATGAATAAAAATTAAATAAATTTCATATTTAAACCTAGTTTCCCTTAAATCTTATTTCAGAGCTGGCAAAATCCTGTGCCATAATTTCTTTGCGAATATCTTGCAAAATTGTAATATGTATTGGCTTATCGGCTATTTTGCATCCGTAGCGACGGGTCGCAACAAAATTGCTTACTAAAGATAAATACCAAAGCACTAAAAAGATTAAAAATTATAAATTCACATCATTCACATCCTGCAACTTAGTCGAGTTGATGTTAGAACCGTTTGTGAATTGTAAGCTAAAATTAAAAATAGCTGAAATGACGTACATAAGTTTGAACGCCTAGATCTCAGAGATAGTAAGAGCTAGAGTTACCAAACTTTCACATTAGATCCCATATTATTCCATAGGAGACAAATTTATTTTAATTTTTAGATATCGGCGATAAATTAAATAACTCCCATGTGGGTGTTTGAGACGACCTCGACAAAAAAAAGTTTTAGATAAATAATTCGTTTGTTTATGAAGATATCTTGACCAAATTTGGCATTCGAAAGTTTTTTATAGTTCCCAAGCACTGTACCAAATTTAATCGAAATCGGTTGACTATATCATATAGCTCCCATAGGACCGATCGGCCAAAATAATTTTTTTAAAGCAAAATTCGCTATATTTCGTTTTTTAATAAAGATATCGTAACCAGATTCGGCGTTTGAAAATTTTTTAGAGCACTTAAGCAATGTACCAAATTTGAACAAAATCGGTTGACTATATCATATAGCTCCCATAGGTCCCATCTTTCAAAAAAATCGATTTTTGAACTAAATTTGTTGTGTTTCGTTTGTTTCTTTAGATATTGGGACCAAATTTGGTATTCGTATGTTTTTTACAGTTCCTTAGCACTGTACTAAATTTGGTCAAAATCGGCTGACTATATCATATAGCTCCCATAGGACCAATCGGTCAAAAAAAAAGTTTTTTATACAAAATTCGTTTTGTTTCGTTTGTTTGTAAAGATATTTGAATTAAATTCGGCATTCATTTTTTAAGGTATTTAAGCACTGTGTCAAATTTGATCGAAATCAGTTGACTAGCTCACATAGGAACGATCGAAAAAAAATTTTTGCCTAAAAATTCTTCTGTTTTTGGTTTTTTATGAAGGAATCGGAATTTATTGCAAGCTAGTGGTACAGGGTATCCCAAAGTCGTCCGCGCCCGAAATTAGGTACGCCATTTTTTTTTAAGTCTATTACGATCAATTGGTAGTAATAGTAAAGGAAAAAGGTCTTTATAACTACCTACTCAAATATATGTAAAACCAATGAGTTTTTAAACTCAATTTTTCCTGTGAAATTATATTTATATATAATAAATTTAATGAAGGTTTCGTAGCTATATTTATTATGGTAAATGCAGTGTTTTTTTTCCAGTAAATTTTCGTGATAGCTCAAAAAATACAAATTGTCAACTTTTATACCTTCAAAGCCAAGATTTAAAATTTTATATATATGTATATATATATTTTTTAGTGCTCAAAATCATACTCAAATATCATTTTGTCCAACTTTTGACTTTATTTTCGGGACTTTTGACCAAAATCTGGCCACGCGGGCCCATAGTACGAAGGTTTGATTCATATACCACTTAAATTTTACTCAATACGTCATCTTAATCGTATAAAATATTTTTTTAATATCTGACCTTTAATGTACATTTTGGAAGGGCAACTCTTTTTTAGCTCGCCTACAAGCAAGGTGCACGCAAAGATCATGCTTCTTTACAATATTGCATTATATATTAAAATTTAAGTTTCCAACACTGTATGGTCGTCCTACGTCATTTTGCCAACAAACTGCATTAACATTTGATACCCTCAGCTCTTGTCACTACGGAAAAAGCTCAAGGTAGCTTCCACAGAAGGACATTTATACGCCAAAAGGGATATAGAGCTAAAATGGCTACCAAACCTCAAGTTCCTGCTTATTCTGTTAGATAAAAAAATTGAAAATACCCTCAGTACTTTTTTGGTATATTTTTTTGCAATATTTATATAATAATCCAATTATTGTAAGTTTTTTGACGACATAAGACATTATAATATTATATATAATTACTAGTGAGCCCGGCAGACGTTGTACTGCCCAAACTTTTTGAATACTCTTAAAGTGTATAAACATCGTAAGATTCTCTAGTCAGCTTATCCAGACAATCATAAAATTTTTGGATTAGTCATGACTCTCTCAAAAGACGTATGGACGAACTTAAGTATTCTTAAGAGAGCTCGCATCTCTAATAAATTCATGTTCCACAGAAACTACATTTCAACCCCTTTGCGACTACGTTTCTGTGTGCACTTATGGTCCAACACCCGATGTTGAACAATTTTCTAAAATGCTATATTCACGATATTCACGAAAATGCGTATATCTCACGAACCCATACACACAAACACATCGCAATAGGCTTAAAACCTCCGTATTGACAGCCTCTAACTCACGATTTCAGATTTGAAATTCATCGACGCGCTCATGAGAACATCCGTAATACTTAAAACATAAGTTTTTTTATATATATATATAGAGCATAATTTTTTATTTTTTTGTGCAGACGTACAATAAGCTCGATGCTGAAACCAAAAATTAAAAAAAATTTTAGGGATGCACAACCCTTATCACTTTGGGATATGAAAAATAGATGTTGGCCGATTCTCAGACATACCCAATAGGCACACAAAATTTGATGAGAATTTGCCCAGCCGTTTCGGAGAAGTATGCTAACTAACATTGTGACACGAGAATTTTATATATAAGATTTAAAAAAAAAGTAATTTAAGTCGGAAATCTTGAATTTGCCATATTGGAATTCAGAATTCTAGAAAAAAACAAGTTCGTTACATTTTTAATATAATATAATTTTTGTCTGCTTATTATTAGCTTGCAAGACAGCGCTGTAAGGCAGACTATGGAATTCTCTATTTTAATTGTCCAAAAATCCTGTGTGTGAGACACTGTCCTGTTGCTATCGGCGATTGGTTTCCTCACGCCAATAGAATATTTATTAAATAACAATTTTTTCCCAAGAGAAAGTCGTTGTTGCAAAGTTAATCGATAACTCGAAGTCACGAGCTTCTTATGGCCAACTACGAGGTAACCAAATCTTCTTTAACCTTAAGCTATTTATGCAATGTTGCAACCTGGACCCACTTAAGTCCAAAGCTGCTGCAATCTATCTCTTGTTCAGGTATTATACCGTGGTTGGCTACAAGTGACCAGAACTATAAATACAAATAGCTGCCCAGAAAAATATGGGAATTCGAGAGCTTGTAAACTGTTGCCGCATTTTTTTTTTTTTAAACCGTATATTCCGACGACAGCAGGTCGTCCTTTTTGTTAGAAGCTACATTACTGTCACTCTCTCCAACTATCTGTCGTGTTACCATATCATTTGCAAGCTGTTCTATGCATTATTCTTGTCCAGCATTTAATGCCATTCCAAGCGCATCTCTCTCATTATCATTTTTTCTCCTAAGCTTATTACGTTACATGGATTGTGTCGTAAATTGTTGGTTGCCTTTATTCATGCAACAACTGGCTTATTACGTGCTGCTGTGTTACGTATATGAGTTGGTATTATTTTTCAGCCAACATCACCCCCCACCATTACCAGATAAACTTCATGAAGCTCATCAAAACCACCCATCCGCCCCCCTACTTCCCCTAGGTGGCGCCCATGTATAACACTTGACAATTGCCATAGTAAAGTGAAGTTTGCGGTTTTGTTGCCTTTTTTCACTTTGCTACTTTCTTCAACTGCGGCTGCAGCTGCTTTGCCAGCTTCAGCTACTGCTTTCTTTTCCTTTCTTTTTTTTTTTTAAATGGTAAACCAAAGTTATAATGACCTTTTGTCCACTGCCACCAGTGACAGTCAACGCCAACAACAGCAACAACAACAACGACCCTGTCTCCAATTCCGACTCTGACTCCAACTCCAACTCCGACTCCAGTTCCGACTACGGCTGCAGCTTAGCGCGTAATTTTCTGTGAATGCAACCGCCAAAGTGGACAAATCCGCAGGCGGTCCCATAGTACTGCCAACAGTCAGTCGTCCAATACATGTACATCCCGTAGTGCTGTCCTTCAATGGTCCAAAAGTCTTGCAGCCACAGCCGCAGCCGAAGCTGTGCCATATGTATGGAAAATTAACACCCCCCGGCACCAAGCATAGAGGGTGCTTTTCTGTCGCATATTGAAACGTTAATCGCATTGCTCCGCTCCATATAGACGACGACGCTGCTTGGAATCCAAAACCGGGCCTTGTCCCAGTCTCACTGTATGTGGTGGGCCAAAGGCCATCATAGTTTGGCTTGACGCGTTCGCTCACAGCTGGACATCTCTAGCCCAAGTCCTGTGTACTGTGGACTGCGTCTACTGCCTCCCAACCTGCCGCAACACTAACGAAGCACTCCAAGCAACTGTTTCGATGATTACTTTTGGTGGTTGCTCTATGGACCAAAGGGTGGTGCTAATGTTGCTGGGGCAGGAGCAGGCAGCACTACTACTACACCCGGACAAGTTGCAACGCCCTTTTGTTGTTAGCTCTGTGGTCAATGACATTTGTTGCTCAAGTAAAAAAAAAAAAAGAATTCCAGAACCAAAAAATTCCACAAAAAAAAAAAATAGAAATAGTGAAGAGAAAATCAATGCGCCCGGTTTTGTGATGCTGCAAACTTATACTATACCGTACCACCATATATATGGTTGGTTAGCTACTAGCTGAACTAAGCGGAGTGTGCCGCATTTCAGCCACCTGTAAAGCAACTCTGTTTCTGGCCAACTGTTTTGCCTTGGGTTTTGTTTATCGTTGCAGTTTGTTGCCTTAGCCAACTTTGGTCCTTGTTTGAACAGTTGTGGCCAAAATTTGAACATTGTTTTTGGACTTGCTGCACACAGACCAACCGACGAATACCTGCCCCCCCATCCAAGCGCAGTTCGAAACCATCATTCAACACCCACCCACCCACTTAAGGGTCTAGCAATTATGGGACCGGCATATTTCCAATTATAATAAATTTTATTGCATTTAAGTGAAATTTATTTGCTTATGGCACTTGGCCAAGTACATGTCTCTCTCTCCCGCACTCTCTCGCTCTCTAATTTGCGTGACTTGTGACGTAGAATTGGTTTTCAAGTAACCACACACCCCACCAAACCACTCCACTCACCTGCCCTTTAATTGTGGGCTTCTCATGAGTTGCAGCTAAATCATTTTGCGCCTATAAAAAGCGTGACAAATTGCGAAAACATTAAGCGCTCCCTCATTTCCGCAACGCCCCTAATTACGCTACAAATAATATCAAATACAAATATATATTTATATGTATATATATTGTACTTTGTATCAGTAATTAGCAGCACATCTACATGAAATTTGACTTAATCGTGCCGAAGTTGAAATACTCTGCGAGCGGTGGCAGACCCTCAAAAAAGTTTAAAAAAAATGACTTAAAACCCTTTTTCGAGCTTTTACAAGTTGAAGTAAAGAACCGACAAAGACCAAATCCTAGATCCGCACTTGTCTGCAAGTATAATCCTCAAAAAAAATAAGTTTCTGTATATGTGGTGTTCCTTCCCTTCCTGACGTATCGATCTGCACTAGATCGGATCTTATGATCACGGAACTTTTTCATAACAAGAAATTTAGATCTCGTCTCCCAAGTCGGGCGACTTGGGCTGACGGCAACCCCTGTGAAAGCCCCCGGTGGCAACAATTGTTCACGGATGGGTCCAAAACTGAGCAGGGTGTAGGTGTTGGAATCGTTGGACCCAACATCAGAATCTCTACAGCAATGGGCATCTGGCCCAGCGTCTTTCAAGCGGAGATTCATGCTATAGAGATCTGCTTCCTTAGTATCCTTCTCAAGGGAACTAGGGGAGCCAATCTATGCATTTATTCAGATAGCTAAGCTGGAGCATCTCCTCCAGGATGGTTAAAGAATGCCACAAAACCTCCAAACCCTGTCCGTTTGGAACAAAGTCGTGCTATGTTGGGTGCCTGGACGTTCGGGTGTGGATGGTAACACGATCGCTGACGATCTAGCACGACAGGGTGCCTCCACCCTGACTACATTTCCTGCGCCGTTTTGTGGTATTGGTTGGTCCACAATCAAAACCATGATAAACAAATGGGTTGCAGTAGAACATAGGAGATACTGGTTCTCCCTTCCAGGGCTTCGTCAAGCATAAGTGCTTGTCAAAACTCTGGATGCGATCAAGACAAAAGGTCTTGGCCGAGCGGACCTAAAGTTCTGGTAGCTTACCTATCTGTCCACCATACTGTTAGATACCATCTACAGAAAATTGGCCTATCGGACTCTTCAGAGTGCAGGCTCTGCCTTGAAGACGATGAAACCACCAAACATATTCTCTGTGACTGCCCAGCGCTGGTATGGGACAGATCCATGTCACATGGGAAAGGAACGGATTAGTCCCTTCATAAGTAAGTCTTTTGCTTTAACTTAAACTTGGTACAAAAGACCTTTTGGTCGCAGTGCTCCACCTCTTTGTGAGGAACCCTTTTAGGACACAAAAAAAAAAAAAACTGGTATTCCAGCATAACCAGCTTAGTCAATACTTCATGAACTTGGACCAATTTACTTAAGCTTCTTTACTATTTATAAAAAAGGTTTTTTAAAGGTAATTTTGGGTCGAGAAACTCAGAAATTGCATTCTTTTTTTTTCCTATGAACCGTTTTCGAGGTTGAATCAATTATCTGCAAGGACACAAAATGGTTTGTTACGAGAACTTAGATTCTATGTTCGCTGTAGAATGTGCCCTTTAAGGAGGCCCTTAAATACAGTAAGAAAAGCGTTTTTATTTATGTCATTGAATCTACAGAAGATTAAGACGCTGTGGCCAACTAACTCAAATGTCGCTGTAGTCGGTCACGTTATTTTAATTCAGTTAATGTCCTGAAGAAGCTTCTACTCTACTACTTCTCTTTAAACCATTCGCTTATAAGAACCGAGAAAGAGAGTCTCTCGCTAACTTATTTGGGATTTTTATTCTTAGAAATCTTCATGTAACAAGGGATGATGTAGTCTACAACGAAAATAGTTTTGCCTAAATCTTGTAAAGTTTCGATTTCTTTAAAAGGGTCTTTGGATTACGTTAGGTAATGGCGCAGACTGGCCTCTTGTAATACCTCATGGATCTCTTTCTTTGCATTAAAGTCCCTACTCCATTGTATAGTATGATCTATGAGAAGAGATTTTCATTTCAATGGAGTACCCGATGCTAACTCGAGTCTTTGCTAATTAGCCAACTGTACCAAACAGGGCGCAAATTTATAGAGTACACCTGATCCCATTGTGGCCCGTTGGGATACCGCACGGATCTCTTTCTTTTTTCCCACCCCATTGTATAATATGATCTATGAGAATAGATGATCAATTCAATGGAGTACCCGACGTACACTCGAGTCGTTGCTACTTAGCCAACTGTAGCAAATAAGGCACAAATTTATAGAGTACACCTGAACGCATTGTTCGCTACTCTGGAGCAAAGACACTGGAAATGGATTGGATTGTATTGGCCTCAGCAAGGAACAAAACCGCAGCTGCCAATTGGTCAACTTTTTGGAACTAACCACAATGAGTGCCACGCCTGAAACGACGCCCTCTGGACATTTGCCATTGTAGCTGTTAATTCTTTGTGGCTCCAGTCATCTCTTAGCCGGATGGAGTTGGCCTGGGGTGATGATAGAGGAGTGCGGGGGAACAATGGCAACAAGCAAAGCAGCGACATCAAAGTTGATGATGATGATGACAAGCTGGTGGCTGGTTGTTGTTTTGTAGGTACCACTGCTAAGGACGACATGTTGATGCATCCAATTAACCGGGCAATTACGAGAGGCATATTGGCAGACCAGCCTAGGGATTGGGTTTGTCGGCGGCGGCAGTTATGGTTCTTGTGGTTAGGTTACATGGTAACTACTACTATTTTACTGTACTGTGGTCCAGGTAGAGGCAACAAGATAAAAAGTGACTGATGCACTTAAGCAACTTATTGAGCGTAATTTAATTATATTCTTTTTTTTTCCCCCAACTTTTGCTGCAGTCAATTTTAGTTTTTACTTCCGCTTCCGGTTCGGTTTCGACTTTATGAGCAGGTCCTGCGACCAGGGCCGGTTCGTGTCATTGCGGTTAAAAGCAATTAATTTTACAGGTTTATTATTGCCTCTTGGGCACTTGGCACCACATCCTCGGCTTGTTTGTCATTTAAAACGATATTTATCATTGTGCCTGCTTCGTTTCTATTCCATTCTTGGACTTGGAGTTGTTGTTGTGGCATCATTTGCATATTTGAGTGTTGTTGCTTGATAACTTTCCTTCCACTTTTCCACTGCTCTGCGCGCCCTTGTCGCTTTTCCTTACCTTTCTTCCCTCTTTTTTTTTGTTACTTCTCTTGTTTTTTCAACATTTTCCTGGTATTTCTTCTGTTGGCCATGGCCATAACTTGAAGCATTGCTCCGCTCATTTTCATTTCATCAATTAACTGAAAACAAGACGGCAAAAATGTGTTCTGCCTCTAATTAGCATGCACATAAACAGAATCCTATTAGCCGCACCCAACAGGCAACATTGTATGCAAAAACTGGCCAATGAATTACTTTACTTTTAGTCTACCAAGTCCCTTTGAAGCGTAAAAGCCGGCCAGGACTTTGAAAATAATAGCATCAACAAATAAAAAACTACAAAAACAACAACAACAACAAAAAGAGGCGTCTACTTTTAAACGCTTAAAGTTGAAATACTCTGAAAGTGCTTTTTAATGAATTATTACCCTAAATACTTAAAGTGCAAATTGTGCTATTAAAATAAAACTTAATTTATAGTTATTGTTGGTTTTATACCAAAAATTTTACACTATGTTAGATACAAGAAATTCTATAAAATGTTAAAAGTTGTTTGAAGGAGCTCTTAACTTGTATGCGCTTAGAACCAAGCGGAACTTGATGTTTTTGAGGGCTTCATAATGAACAAATGAAATGAAGACGAGGGCGGAGTAAAAGGTAAGGGAACACTCAACAAAATAGAAGCCAGAGTTTGCTTAGATATAAGATCATAAAGTAAAATTACAAACAGAAATTCCCATTAAATTGGATTCAATTAGTAGTCACTGTGAAAGCATATCTTATGTGGTACTGCCATGAAATATAAAGAGTTTCACGTCAACCATAATTTCTTATAGGCGCAGCCTTGCTTAAGGTGGGGCAAATCCGAACTAGTGATTGGTTTTGATTATAAAATGCTTATTTGATATTCAATCCACTCGTAGGATAAACGCTTTGCTGCAGCTTTCTAGTGTTAGGTAGCTCAGATAGTGACTGAGATCACCCAGAGACCATGAGGTCCATTGTGTTACCTAATTAAAAGAAGGGGAAAAAAGAAATTGCAGAAAGGGAGAGATTGTAGAGGAGAATCAACAACTGTAGAACATTCCTAATCACCTAATTCTTTCATTTTATAGAAACATTTTTAGGGTTCGACAAAAGCAGCCAAATACGCTATTGGCACATAGGCTAGACTAACTAGATTCGCAAAGAAAGGTTTATCCAGAAACTCGGTTCGTCTACTAAGAAGCGCCGGGCAGTCGCATAGCAGGTTTTGGAACGCTAGCGTCCTGTTACGGATCAGTTAAGTATTTATGGTATGCGTTGACAGAGCTTTAATTGCAGCCTGACTGTCGACAGGAATTACAACGTTCCTTGGACTTCCGTCGAAGGTGCCAATAAGTCTTGCTGCTTGCCAGACTGCGTATATCTCCGCTTGAAAAATGATTCACCAATCGGGGATGCGAAATAAAAGCTTCGTTGAAAGCTCTTTAGAGAAGATGCCTGTTCCTGTGCCCCCATCCATCTTCGAACCATCAGTATAGATCGTCAGCTCGTTCCTTTTTAAGGGGGTGCTTTGCATTCAATCTTCCCTCTCCGGGAAAATTGCGACAACAGCTTTCTAGTATTGCTGATTTCATTATTAATTTGTAAATTTTTTATACAAAGTCAATTATTGTCATATTTAAAAAGAGTGGAGTAAACCCAAGCCTCTATTTATTTCGCTGATTTAGTACAGAAATGATCTAAATTTAAAGTTTCTTCGATTATAAATCAAAGGAGAATGTAATTTTTTTTTACAAAATTAAATTTATTTATTAAAAAATGGCTTACGTAAAATCGGGCGCGGGCAACTTTGGAATACCCTGTACCTCTAGCTTGCAATAAAATCCGGTTCCCTCATAAAAAACCAAAAACAAAAGAAATATTAAGTAAACATTTTTTTTTCGACCGATCGTTGCTATGGGAGCTATACATACATATATATATATATAGTCTACCGATTTTAATAAACTTTGGTGCAATGCTTAAGACTATAAAGAAGACCTATAAAAAACTTTCAAGTGCCAAATTTAATTCCAATATCTTCACCAACAAACGAAAGATAACAAATTTTGTTCAAAAATCGATTTTTTGGAAGACCGGCCCTATGCGAACTATAATTGAACTTTTGTTTAAATTTAATACAATACTTGGGTACTCTAAAAAACTTCTAAATGCCAAATCTGGCCAAGATATCTTCATTAAAAAATTAAATATAGCGAATTTTGTATAAAAAAAGTTACTTTGGCCGATACTATGGGAGCTATATAATATAGTCAACCGATTTTGATCAAATTTGGTGCAGTGCTTGGGAACTATAAAAAACTAACGAATGCCAAATTTTGCTACGATATATTCATGAACAAATGAATTATCCATCTAAATCTTTTTTTTTCGAGGTCGTCAGAAACACCCCTATGGGAGCTATATAATTTAACCCCGATATCAAAAAAATGAAATAAATTTGTCTCCTATGGAATTATATGCGATCTAATGTGAAAGATTGGTTACTCTAGCTCTTACCATCTCTGAGATGTAGGCGTTCAAAAGGACAGACGGATGGACGGACGGACATGGGTATATCGACTTCTCTAGTCATCCTGATCATATTTTAGGTAACTTTGGAGTGTCTCATATATTTTCGGCTTGCAGAAACTTAATATACCCTTTGTACCATACGGCACTGGGTATAAAAACTCTTAATATTTAAAACAAATAAATCGAAATGAAAGTTAAATTAATGTCAATAAAGAATGATTGGATTGAAAAGCTTGCGGACGTATTTGTGCTTGGATCAGGACGTCTGACTGTCGCTAACATGTAGAAGTCGGGTTTGCCCCACATTGCCATTTTTCATGATGATGCGAATAAAAAAAAAATATTTAAAAGGGTCTAGGTATGGTACTGGAAACCCACACTGTCGGGCTTGCCTCACCTTACCCTATATATTTCTTAAAGAGGTTTTCTGTTTGATGGGTGAAAAGATAGCTTAGTCTAAATAGGCAGCCAGTTCATACTATTTAAGAATCGACATGTCAGTTGTTGCAATTTTAGCCTCTTTATAGCTAGATCTAGACATATTTTAGAACTTAATAGATGATAAACTTTTCCAAATGCTTATAGCTTATTTGTAATTTGCATTTAGCTCGTTTTAGCTTAAGAGCCTTACCGATAATAGTTTTCGCGTACCTTGAAAAATATATTCTTTGGCATATCTCTTATTAAATCCATTAAATACGTCAATATAAGAAAAATCGCATTAATTCCAAGATTTGTTAGCCTTCTAGTTCCTAGTTGAAGTTAAAGCTGGAGATGCCAAATCGATAACTGAGAGTGTGTTTAATTAGCTGTCAAACTTGAACTTGAATATTCCCAATATAATCGGAATTGAAACAAGTAAGTACAAATTTTTTGTTTTTTTCGAAATATCTCAAAATTATTTCCATGACAAAATTTTTGGACTGCATTTTCGGTTTTAGCATGTAGAAAATTCTGCTAATATCCATGAAATCATTAGTAATTCTATAATATTTAGGTGCTAAAACATCAAAAAATTCTTGTTTTTGGGAGCAGTTCAGTTTAGTTTTTTTTGCAGATTTATTTTGAAGCATATTTTAGCAAATTTTTCTTCCAATTTTTGGCATCACTGTAGTAGCGTCCTTAATCCAATTTTCCTATACACTGCCTCAACTAATTGTCAAGCATCAGGGATGTTTCGTTTGGAACTTTGGGAGTTAAATGAAGAAACATTCTTTAATTTCAATTTACCCCAATTTCATGTGGGGAAAGACCCCTAGTTTTTTAATTTTGCGCATTAACCATCCCGCTTCTTCTCACCTCACATTGATCAAAATCTTCGCAAACGATATCAACCAAATTTACAGCTCATGTTTAGAATTAATATCGATATGCCCTGAACTCAAGAAATATTTTTGGATTTATTGAAATATTTTTTTTTTTTCTCGACTATTAATTATTGGAAATCAACCCTTGATTTTATGGGTTATAATCCAACATTTATGAAAAGTAAGTCACTATACACTTAAAAACCTTTTGTGTGGTATCATTTAGATTACTCTATATACATACAATATTTAAAAAATCAAGTAGACTCTATGATATGACACGCCTTCTGAGGTCGTTTGGATGAAGGCGTTTTAGGCGTCTTCTTGGTCTATGACCGGCCAGGGCACATGCAAGCGAGTTCGGATGGTTCCTTATGCGATCAGCGTAACGGTCGCTAAGTTTATTCTATCCATCACCCACATAGAGAATGCCTAGATCCTTGTGAAGGTTTCGATTTCGGATATACCACGGGGCATCTGCAATTTTGCGCAAAGTTTTGTTTTGTAAAATTTGGATTTTTTTAATATTTGACTTGGTAGCTGTTCCCCAGATTTGAATGCCATAAGACCAAGTTGGCATTATTAAACTCTTATATAGAATTCTTTTATTATCCAAAGACAGCTTGCTATTTCTACCAAGTAGCCACTAAATTTTGCCAAGTTTGGTTCTACATCTTGCTGTTATTATTTTAATGTGGTCTCTCCAACACAATTTTTTATCGAGGTGAATTCCGAGATACGGGTGTGATGTTTTCATTGGAATTATCTCTCCATTTAAAGTAAGCGCAGGACTTGGATCTTTCCTTAACGAGAATAAAACGCTGGAAGATTTGTCACCATTAAGCTGGATGTTCCAGCGTTTCGCCTAAGTTGCTATAATGTCCAGTTGGCTCTGTAAGGTATCAGCAGCCATTTGAACGCTGGAGGAAGACGAAAGAATGGCAGTGTCGTCAGCATACGCTGCCGTTATAAGCTCAGAACTGCCCGTCAAGCTCGGCATGTCCATAGTAAAAATGGTTAGTGAAAATGGAGATAGAACGCTACCTTGCGGCACTCCAGCTTTAATGGTCCGTCGTTCCGAGAGTTCACCTTTCACCATAACTTTGAAAGATCGATTGTCAAGAAATGATTTTATGATTTCATAATGAGGAGCAGGAAGGCAGATTTAAGTTTTTGTAGTAACCCTTCGTGCCACACTCTGTCAAAAGCCTGCTTGACTTCCAAAAATGCTGCCATGAAGTAGCGACGATTCTCGAAGGAGTCTAAGATGTGTTGCACCACTCAGTGAGTTTGCTCAGGCGTTCTATGTTTCGGACGAAAGCCGAATTGATGCGCTGGAACTTGGGACGTCACGCTGGAAAATGACAAAACTCTGCTCAAAAAGATTCTTTCAAAAATTTTTGTAAATGTCATAAAACATTATTTTTATTTTAACTTTTATCCGCTGCCTTGTTCGAAACGATCTGCTTTCAAAACGCGACATCTGTTGTCTGCAGAGATATCTCCCAAATAGCGTCCAGAGAGTTCTGTCATTATTACGATGCACTCGGGTCATGATATTGATGCAGTTCAGGAACCTAGCATCCTGAACAGGATTCTGTCATCTTGCAACATAAAGAATAACCCTCGTAACTTGATTTATAAACTGATTGTTAATTCTTCAAACCGAATCAAGAATTGGCATTTATCCATGGATTTAGTTACATATATTTCGGACTTGTTTCAGTCTCTGTGCAGGGATTTATTTTGAATTCCGGGCCTGCTAGCCAAATGCAAACATTTTCATTAAATGCCACTAAAAAGCCTTTACACATTTTTAGCTTAAGATTTGATATTACTCTTAATTTTAATATTTAATAAAGGCGCAGCAACAAAAAATAAAACTATTATCCTTATTAACAAGACTACATAATTATATTAGAGCTGCTTCCAGACTCGATTGAAGCGACTTCATAATCTTGGTCTAAGCCTATTGATTTTTACTCATACCAAACTTGGGTTATTGTTGTGCTGGACTTAACTTGTTTATTATAATAAAGTTTATTATGATGTCCTGAGTAGCTATTTGGAGTAGTCTAATAAGAGAGGGGACTTAGAGTTGGTGGTGGTTGGGGACGGCTTTTGCATGTAGTTGCAAAATCTCTAATAACCCGGCCTTTTATGTATCAATGGCAAGCTGACATAAAATTGAATTAAGATATTTTTTATATTAAGAAATAAAAAGTAGGGGAAAGGCTTGTAAGTTGCCACACCATAAATTTTTGTATATATCTCGACAATCAATATATATCGACATCGATATAAATATACGATTGGAAAGAGAAGCGAAAGAGCTATAATCCAAAAAAAGAAGATTATTTCAATTATATAAAACTAAGAATTTTACAAAAGAAATTCCAAAGAGCTTGAAAACGGTCACCAAAAATAAAAAGGCTTCTGTTTGGGCACATCTGCGAAAATCGCTGAAAATTTATAGAAAACTAAAAGAAAAACTTAAGTGGAATTAAATTTATAAAGACATATTTTTTTATAGTTTGTTTGACTTCATTAATCCTTTAAATTTTTTAAAGCTCGTTTTTAATGTATCAGAAGAAGATACGTGTTGTTTCTTTTTAACTTTTTTAAAAAACTATATTTATGGATTAAGCTATGACAAATTAACAAGAAATTTAGATCTCTTCTCGCAAGTCGGGGGACTTAGGCTGACGGCAGCCCCTGTGGAAACCTTCGATGGCAACAATGGTTCACGGATGGGTCCAAAACTGTGCAGGGTGTAGGTGTTGGAATCGTTGGACCTAACATCAGAATCTATACCGCAATGGGCGTCTGGCCCAGCGTCTTTCAAGCGGAGATTTATGCCATAGAGATCTGCGTCCATAGTATCCTGCTCAAGGGAACTAGGGGAGCAAACATATGCATATTTTCAGATAGCCAAGCTGCTATTAGGGCATTGTCATCCTAGAGCATCTCCTCCAGGTTGGTTAAAGAATGCCATAACTACCTCCAAAACCTGTCCGTAGGGAACAAAATCGTGCTATGTTGGGTGACTGGACACTCGGGAGTGGATGGTACCACGATCGCTGACGATCTAGCACCAGAGGGTGCCTCCACATTGACTACATTTCCTGCGCCGTTTTGCAGTATTGGTTGGTTCAAACCATCATAAACAAATGGGCTGCAGGAGAACACAGGAGATACTGCTTCTCCCTTCCGGAGCTTCGTCAAGCAAAAGTGCTTGTCAAACCTCTGGATGCGATCAAGACAGAAGGTCTTGGCAAAGCGGACCTGAAGCTCCTATCTTACCTATCTGGCCACCACACTTTTCGATATTATCTACAGAAAATTGGCCTATCGGGCTCTTCAGAGTGCAGGATCTGTCAAGAAGACGATGAAACCACCAGACATATTCTCTGTGACTGCCCAGCCAGCGCTGCTATGGGACAGAGCCTGTCACATGGGAAAGGAACGGATTAGTAACTTCCATCTTAGTTCAATAACAACAAAGCACCTACCGCTATTCATGCGGAAAGCGGAAAGTCTTTTAACTCAAGGGTATGGTACTAAAGACCTTTTGGTCACAGTGCCCCACCTCTTTGTGAGGAACCCTTTTTCGGGGGAAAAAAAATGCTATGACAGTTACCAAATTAGAAAAAAACTTACCTTGTAAATACAATTTATTGTCTAGATTTTCTCAAAATGAATAAGACTGTTTTTAAAAATAATTCAGTTCAAGGAAAGAATAGGACAATATAAAAAAATTATAAATGTATTTTTTATTTATTAAAAATCTCAAATTTCAACTTTTTTTTATATTTAATTGAAATTTATGACACAATTAAATACAAATTTTTAATTCAAAATTACGACATAATTATTTTGCAATTTATATTATAAAATTTGACAATAGAGAAATTTTTCAATTTTTTCTTCTGTTCTGTTTTTTTTTTTAATTTAAATAAAAAATATCTTTTGAATCTTTTGTTTTGCACAGCAATAAGTTTCCATCGATAACTCATCTGCTTTTAAAGGATAATTGTTTGGAAAATGTATTTATATGTTTAAGACAAACAATTTGCATTATTTTATTATAAAATTTTTTAAAATAAGAAAAATTTATGAAAGAACGTTTTCGATTAATCAATCGGCATATCCCAGAAAAAGGAAAAACTTTTCCTCAATCTATTGAAGAACAAAGCGAATTAATCTTTAAAATGATTAAAGTCTAAAAAAAAGCTAGATAGTTAGTCGTCATGATTCCATAGAATCAAATGTTCTTAGCCGATTTTTAAGACCTTGGGCTAGAAATGTTTTTGTAAGAATTCCTATTTAGCATAAAGCTGAAGATTTAAAAAAAATCTTATCAATAAAAATCAAACTGTAAATTTGTAATTTTGAAAATTGGTCGAAAAAGTAACCTTTTTTAGATTTTGAGTGCTTATAAAAAAATAGATGTGTGCAGATTGTGTAGATATTAGATATTAAATCTCAATCTAAGCTTCATCCGGAGCAGGTAACTGCTCGAACTCTGCAGCTTTGATTGAACCACTCGCTGACTCCATCAAAATATCCAATTCTTTTTTCAATGAATCGAGAGCTTTTTTGGCAGCAATGCAAAAGCCTCGACTGCATAGCAGCAATGGGAACCCCGGTGTATACAAATTCTCTTTGCACTCGTCCGGCATGTCTATAAGAATGAATTGTAGTTATAATAGAAGAAAGCTTCTAGACTAGTTTCCACTCACCTTCGACTTTAGTTATTTTACGGCGTTCTGCTTCTTCCGAGAATTCGGCCCAGCTTTCTATTCGGTCATAAATTTCAATACCAACTTCCTTAAAGTGCTCCCGTAAATTATTGCGAAAGATCATGGGCGGATTTTGCAATTGATTAATGGTGGATTGGATTATTTTTATAAGTGCCATTTCGTTGTAGAAGCGTGAATTCTCTATGCCAAGTTGTGTGCCCCTTTGCTTCTCGAAGCCCGCTTCATTAAAATAGGGCTCATCGACCAGTATGAGACCCTGTATGGAAACTAGAACTTGTAGAATGGTGCTTTCTTTTATCCACTTTTCGGTATCCCGTCCATCCCAAGTACCCAGCAGAGATACACACACTTTGCCCTCCTCATACAAATTAGGATTGAGTCGTTCAGTACAGAAGCTTATGTAATGGCATTTGGGTGGACTCTTAGGGTAGTTGCGGCCCATTTGAAAATCGAAAAAAATTAGAGCGTTTTCATAAGGAGTTTTCTTTGGTCCAACCATCATCACAGACATCAGGTCCATGCGATCCTCATAGGCACGCACGTGCACGCCATCCGGCAACGAGGACTGCAGGATTCGATATTCTCGAAGCACAGCACGCTGATATTGCGCTTGATTATTGGGCTGTATGATGGTATCGTAAAAACCATGAGAGGGTGGCGCATTGGGAAGCATCTCAAAGCAATGGGCTTTAATCGAATTTGGTGAAGGCGACGAACAAGCCACGGTGCTTGCCAAAGGTGGCAATGACTCGGCTAGCACATTTAAATCCAATTGTTGCTCTGTATTCGAGATTACATCATCGACTATATCCAAGACAAGCTCGTTCATATCTTGCTCCGTCACCTCTTCGGCATCGCTAATATCAGCTTTTTGAATTTTAATAGCGTCGAGGCATGACTCTAGCAGATTCCGGCATTTAGCCAACTGTTTGTAGATCATGGCACTAAATAGTTGAAAGTCGTCCACATTGCAACTGATGCTAGTCTTAGATACAGATTTAAGATTGTTCTCATCAACGTTGGCTACCGTTGCCTCTTTGGACTTACTAGCAAAATTAATTTCGGGAGAATCATTCTTCTTATTTTTTCGATTTTCGAAACACTTGGCTATACTGGAGCGCGCCTGTTCCTTATATTCCTCGTATTGTAAGCGATATTTGTCAACCAATTGACTGTCGGTGAGTTGCACTTCAGTTGAAAGAAGCTCATCGTTTTCAAGGTAGAGCTTAGTGAATGAATCCTCTTTATTTTCAATAACCCCAAATGATTCATTATGGCCGGCCTCGGCGTTGGCTTCAACATCTAAGGAATTTTCTACGTCATCCTTTGTCTTGCATTGCAATAAACATTTAAAGTCATCCTCATCAAAATAATTAGTGTGCAGCAAACTGTCCAAGTAGGCACCGTTCTTGTAGATGACCAAGAGCTCGCAAAAAGCTTCTTTCTTACGTTCTTTGGGTAAGATGTTATAGATATTTTCCAAAGTTTTCATTGCCTTCGTAACCGTAGCCGTTATTACCATCAAGTTATGTATATACTCTAAAGCGTTGTTATCTTCATCTTCAGCGGTGTAATGATAGAGCGCGAATAGGTCTTTTGGGTGACACATAGTAATCTGTCCACCTAGCCAACGAACTCCGACGAGGCCATCGGTGAAATTGTCAATGACTAGGCCAATTGTGGAATTAACGTATTCTCCACTCGAATCGGTAAAGCGCGTGACGAACCTGGTAGGTGCATATCGATACTCCTCATGATGCTCTAAGTCATAAACGCTTAAGTCTTCAAAATTATTGGTTTTATGTACATGATCATCCCCATTGGAGTGCATTTCAAGCCAGCTTACTTTGGCAATCCGTGCATCATGATCAACTTTTTGAATAACCCCATACTCTGTCTGAGAGGAGTTGGGCTCGATTGCTTTACGAACAAAATGTCCAGGGAAGAATTCATGATCGTCTAAGTGACGTATTTTATTGAGCTCGATAGATGGTATTGCCGTTTCAACTGTGCCATCTTGCCAAACAACCGTGACAGTGGTATAAACAACCAGTATTTCCACAACAAGCTCATCCCCATCTTTGGGATCAGTCTCTTTTTTTAGGAACGGCGACTGCAATGGCTTCTTAGCCTTGCCCGGCACACAGCTCAAGGTGGCTATAGGCACTTCACATTCATTAACCTTAGGCAAAGATGTTCCAGTTGTAACACAAAGCTCTGCCTGCTGCTCCAGTATTGCTTCATTTTCGTATTCTGTATCATCCACAGAGTCCCAAGTTTCTTCATTAGCTTTGGAAGTTTTACATTCATCTACTAGCGAATGGTTTAAACGTACGACTACGTTGTGCTTGCCTCTAGGCCTTCTAGATGTGGAAGCAATTGGTGTAGGAGCATCAGAGTGCTCAGGCGGAGCCATCTTCTTAGCTTTATTCCCATTTAGCTGACGCTCCAAAACTGGCCGAAAAGTAGCGCCTAGCTCATCCTCCCAGGCAGCGTATTTCATAAGATTATCCGCATTCGAATATTTGAGGTAGAAACGATCGTGGATTTGCAACAAATATGTACCATAGATGTTTAACATTTTTAGTTTTTGAAAATTATCACCGCTGATTTTGTTGCTTGGGTGCTTTAGATGATCTTTTTCGGCAATAGCTTGAGGCACTGCGCGGCCTGTCCAAGTTACATTAACACCATTTGTTTCAACGGATTCAACGGTGCACTGGCAAAGGCCTTTGCGATCAACTTTAACTTTTATTGTAGGCGTCAGGCAAGTTATTTCTTTCTTAGCAGGCAAGCGGCCTATTATGACATTGCCGGGAAAAACTACGCTGTAGCTAAACATCTTATTATAGGCACCAGTGTCAGTGGCATCCTTAAATTTGTGAAAATGTTTTGCGCCAATCTGAAGGCGTGCGCCATTGCTGGTTTTTACAATGACTGACTCGTCCACGTCGATTATTACGCCTATCCAAGTGCCAAGGCAGACAAGATCACCTGGTGCCCACTTATTAATTGGCCGTAGGCGTTCTGAAGGCACGTTCTTGATTATATATTTTGAGCCCAACACCTTGACATCGGCTCGCATGCTCATATCGCGCACATAGCCAGATTGTCCAAAAAGTATATTTTGACCAGGCAAACGACGACGCACCACATCTCCTGGCGTTATAGCGCGGTCGGCAAGCACAATTAAACTTTCTGGAATTGTAGTTTCCATTTCATCATGGCAGAAGGCCACGCGCACATTGCCTTGACTGACTAAATCCAGAGGCTCTTCTTCGTCAGAGGAATAAGGTTCCGCTGTTTGTGTTATATACCCAAATCGAACACAGCCATTATGATCGACTTTACACACCTCGTCTTCATAAAGAAATTGGCAAGCGTAATTTTCGGTCGCCTTTGATACAGCACTGCCTTCGCCAGCACTTTTTGGGACAGTGGACTTAGTAGCGGAGTCCAAGTCATCAGTGTTAGTAGCTGGGTTCTGCTGGGCGCTGCCAACCGCTGGATTACTATTAGTGTTACGCTCCATATTATCAATGTTTTTATACAGCCGTTGCTGTATAAAAGATAATTATTTCTAGTGACGACTGCCTCAAAAAAATTGTTAAAAGTTCCAGAAGTTGAAAAAATGCACGTGTTTGCTTTTGCTGCGTGCTGCGTTGTTGTTGCTGTTGGCTGGAATGCTTCTGGAAATGCTGCACTTTGCACGCCGTACCGTTTAGTCTAAAATTTTGTTGACCTGCTTTTTAATATAGTTTTTTTTAAATTAAACTTACTTACAATTATGCGCGCTCGTCTTTTGGCAAGTTACAGAAAAAATGCTTACGAATTTTATTTATTTTTTTTTTCAATTATATTTATTTTCCGTCCGAACACAATAAGCACAAGCATGAATATGAGAAAAGTTTTCACTCCAGCTTTGACTTTTGTAAAATATCGATATGTCAGCGATAACACAGCCTACTTGATTACTTGCTTTAAATTGTTTGTTAAAAAAGTATAGCATACTTTTGGACGCAAAATTTAATAATTTGCACGCTTTTGAGCATTATTTGTTTTTTATTTACAAATTGGTTGTATTTATTTAGAGCTTATTTACTTAAAAATCATTTTAACTCAATTTAACACTTTCTTTAAGCCATTTGCTGCAGTTAAGATCATTTAAACTTAGAATTAACTATCTGAACTTGGTCAAGTGCTCACAACATTTCCAGTTTGAGGGTCACTTGTCGCCTCTAGCCGTCTTAAATCAGTTGGGCATCGCTAGATGGCGCCATTAAGCCAATGAATGGCGCTAAAATGCTACAAAAACGTGTTACGACCCCCAAGCATTTTTATACCCTGTACCGTATGGTACCAAGGGTATATTAAGTTTGTGCAAGCCGAAAATGTATGTAACATATAGAAGGAGACGTCGGAGACACCCCAAAGTTATCTAAAATATGATCAGGGTGAATAGAGAAGTCGATATACCCATGTCCGTCTGTCCGTCTGTCCGTCCGTCCGTCCGTCCGTGTGAACGCCTAGATCTCAGAGATGGTAAGAGCTAGAGTTACCAAACTTTCACATTAGATCCCATATTATTCCATAGGAGGCAAGTTTATTTTATTTTTTTGATATCGGGGATAAATTATATAGCTCCCATGGGGGTGTTTGAGACGACCTCGACAAAAAAAAAGCGTTTTAGATGAATAATTCGTTTGTTTATGAAGATATCGTAACCAAATTTGGTATTCGAAAGTTTTTTATAGTTCCCAATCACTGTACCAAATTTGATCGAAATCGGTTGACTATATCATATAGCTCCCATAGGAACGATCGGTTAAAAAAAATGTTTGCTTAAAAATTCTTCTGATTTTGGTTTTTTGTGAAGAAATCGGACTTTATTACAAGCTAGTGGTACAGGGTATCCCAAAGTCGTCCGCGCCCGACTTTACGTCCGCCATTTTTTCTACATAAAATATATTTCTGCATGCTTCATTATTGCAACTAATTTTACGATATTTCAGTATTTAAGTTTAAGCGACTTCTAAGCAGTATACAAGCCGTTTCCAATTTTATTAGCAATCCAAAACTTTGAGAAACATTGTTTTTAATACCCTGTACCTACAGCTGTGCAAAGGCTATACTAGATTTGCAAGAAGGCGTGGCAGACCACAAGTCCTTTATACCAAAATGCTTATCATAGCCTCGGGTAGCGATTGAGCCATGTCCGTGCGTCCGTCCGTCCGTCCGTCGGTCCGACGATTGGATATCGGTGACTAGAAGAGATAGAAACACTACACTTTACCAGCTGGTGCACATATTTCCTCAGAAGATGAAATTTGTTGAATCATGTCAATATCTTTCCCCGATCCCGCCCGCATTAGATTTTATCTGAATTTAATATTTTTATTTGAAATTTAACAGAGTGATACGTTATGTGTGTCAAAAATGAACAAAATCGGACAAATACAGCAAAAACTATAGTCAAAAATATACAAACTGCGTCAATATTTGACTCTACTTAATTATGATAAAATTCGTCCACGAATCACAATTTGTGATAAGCTACATAACTCTAATGAAAGAATCTATATCCCGCAATATATTTTTCGTGTTTTCTCCCACACCCCTCAACATATCAACTTGAATCCTTCCCCTTATACTCTAAATAGCTTTAAATAGTTTCATCACAATCGGTTAAAATTTTCGAAACTTATGGGTATAAACCAAAATGGTGAATGTAAACTTAGTTTTGGGGATGTTATGTAGATGCTTCTTCGAATTTAAAACATACCTAACACTATCTGCCCAGCACTGGATCGCGATATAAGGGCCATTTCGCATATGCCGAGCTGTTGGCAACCGGACGGGTCACAGGTTGCGGATAGTGAAAGGCCTTCAGATATGAAGGCTAGCTGCGAATAACCAATAAGCAGTCCCGGACAGCGTTCAGCGGCTAGGAGGGGAGAGTCTCAGAGAGGTTTTTGGGTGGCACCGAACTCCTTATAAATCCTGAGTGTCTAAGATTCTCCTTGCGTCATGGCGAGTTATTTGGCGCCATTCAATAACCAATCATGCTAACAACCTATGCTTTAATGCATTGCAAGCCCTCACATGAGTTGGCAGACTCGTGTTGAAGGCACGGTAGCGAAGGAGCTCCTCGCGAGCCAACGATAGCGTCCACAGACTTCCCGGAAGTTTACTGCCAACATTTGCTTAGTCATCAGAGGATGGTAGTTCCTACTAAGCTTCCGCTTCGTGCTTATAACTATCGCGGAAAAAGTACCAACCTGAATAAGAGTCAATCTAATCATGGATCAAAACGTAATGATTAGAAAGTCTCCAAGGGGTAATCGTGTTTCGAGAAATCCCCTTGCTCCGGCAGCCTGCACATCGGATTTGGAGGTGCAAAATTCATGTCACATTAACACAAATTCACCTATAGCAGAAACCTCATTCGAGGCCCTATGCTCCAACCGGAGATAAAGGAATTGATGATGATGAAGATCTGCCCTGCTGCTTAGCCTGTATCCCGAGATACAGACGCCGACTCAGCAAGAGGTTTCTTAAATTTAAAAAAATACTGTGAAGTTTGTAGATTCATGCTGATTTTTGACCCAATTTCGGCTAACCGGAGAAGAACCGAGGCAGGTTAAATATAGGACATCTGCCCAGGCGCAATCGCAAGCAAACATCCGAACTCTATGGACTCTATCCATATTACAAGGCCAAGACGACTTCTGTTGTAGCTGCAGATATGAGGAAGAACTAGAAAGTACTGCTTAATACTGCCGGTCATTCGTTGAAGACTGTCCTAGGAGACATGGCTTTGAGTATCGCAACTCCAACGAAAAGAAAGTCAAAGCAAAAGCTCACTGGCTATCCCAACCCACTTAAAGTTTAAAGTACGTAACATATTAAATTTTTTTTTTTTTAACAAAATTAAATATAGTAATTAATACTAAACTTAATACTAATTTAAAGAGCACAGTCTGGGATCCGAAGAAATCATATTAAATTTAAAAGTTAAGATTTTTGGAAAAATTAAAATGGATTTATAAAGTCCTTTTGTTAGTTTTTTGTTGCTTATTCATGCATTGAAGGATTTCGGCCTTAAAACTCAATTAAAAACCGCCTCCCTACAAATTAGTCATTAAAATCGTTATATAAAATGTAAATAAGAATGAAATTTTTCTTTAAATATTTTATTTCAAAATTCTTTAGCAAATTCAAAAACTTCGTAGCTACATTATTAGATCTATAAATTAGATTAGACTTAAGAGCCGAAAAAGTTTCTTTAAGAGATGTTAAGAAAAATTTTTTTTTAATCTTTGACTATTTAACAGTTGTGTGTGTAGCATCCTATATTTATTTTTTAGAATGCATTTTAATACAAATAATTATGGGATAAGAATATCCAAAACAAATCCTAGGCTTAATACATATTAAAATGATTATTCGCTCAAGGATTTATTTTAAAATTTACAATAATATTTTGGGACACTTCAGTCCCCTATCAATGAATATGCGTTTAAGCCAATCTATCTAATAATTTTTTTTTTAATTTTAAAGTACGAAAAATGATGGCTGACGACTTTGGGATACCCTGTATCCCAATACAATACAATCCGATATATTGCTGAAAACACCAAAAGACATTTGATTGCCAAATTAGATTTAAATAATGTTTCGATCGTTCCTATGGGAGCTATATAATCATATAATATATGTTCAAAAAGTAAGGTGACTTTGTATTTTTAAGAAAAAATATTTATTTATTCATCAATATTTATGTTGTCCCCTTCAAAATAATCCCCCTCAGATACAATACGCTTATGCCAACGGTTATTCCAATCCTCAAACCACTTCTCAGAAGCACTTTTCGGTATAGCCTTGAGCTCTTCCAACGATGCAGTCTTTATCTCTTCAATCGTTGCAAATCTCCGTATTTTCATAGGTCTCTTTAGTTTTGGGAACAAGAAAAAGTCACATGGGCCCAAATCCGGTGAATATGTTTGCTGAGCCATGATTGTGGTATTGTTCTTGGCCAAAAAATCTCTCACAAGCAAAGATGAGTGAGCAGGGGCATTATCGTGATGCAAAAGCCATGAATTGTTTTTCCACAATTCTGGACGTTTTCTTCGTATTGCTTTTTGCAAACGGCGCATAACTTCCAGATAATACTGTTTATTGACCGTACGACCATATGGTAAGAACTCCTGATGCACCACGCCATGGTAATCGAAAAAAACAGTGAGCAAAACTTTGACATTTGATCGAACTTGGCGTGCTTTTTTCGGTCTTGGCTCTTCTGGCCGCTGCCATTGGGAGGAATGGGTTTTGGCTTCGATATCATAGCCATATACCCATGATTCTTCACCAGTTATGACCCTTTTGAGTAAATCTGGGTCGACGTTGACGTCATTCAACAGCTCTTGAGCGATGCTCATGCGACGGTTCTTTTGGTCAAAAATTAGCAATTTCGGAACAAACTTCGCTGACACACGTCTTAGGCCCAAAACGTTAGAAAAAATTTCATGGCACGAGCCAAGCGATATACCGACATCCTCAGCAACTTCTCTGATAGTGGTTCGACGATTTTCCAAAACAATTTTCTTCACTGCTTGAACGTTTTCATCAGTTGTTGACGTGCTTGGGCGTCCAGAGCGAGGCTCGTCATTGGCATCTTCCCGGCCATCTTGGAAGAGTTTGTACCACTTGTAAACATTTTTCAAAAAACTAATTTAAATTTGTCTCCTGTGCAATAATGAGGGATCTAATGTGAATGTTTTGTTACTCTAGCTCTTACCTTCTCTGAGATCTAGGCGTTCATATGGGCAGACGGTCGGACATGGGTATATCGACGTCCATATTTTAGGTAACTTTGGTGAGTCTTCGACGACTTTTTCTATATCTACATTTTCGGCTTGCAGAAACTTAAAATACCCTTTCAACCATACAGGGTATAAATATGTATCAAAAAACCCATGAAAAAAAACCTAACTTACAATCTTAACTAACTTAAAAATTTACATATTCTAAATAGATATGTAAAATAAGATCATTTATTTCTATTTATTTATTATAGGGCTATTTGAAGTCGGAGCCGTCCGTGTCATCATTTATTTTTGCATTTGCTGTGAACACTAGAGGTCGCTAGTAAGTGGTTGCACATGTATGTTAATATAAATCTTAAAAATATAACGATTAAAAAAAAAAATCGTAGCTAATATACTCCCAATACATAATGTATAGCTTATAATTAATTTAGCTTCAGCCAAATGAGTCCATCCAAGTCCTCTGTTGATGTCACTTTAAAGCCGTGGTAAAAGCGAACGCTGACCATGTCTCCAAATGGAGTATAAATAGAAACCGGCGCCATTATGTCCACTGGTTTGGGTATAGATGGTAATGGGTTGCAGAAGTGAAGCAGCTGGACTGACCAAAAGCAACACATAGTGTATAGATACTTGCAGCAGATACTGCCTCTGCCTCGGCATCGGCCTCTGTCTGTATGACCCATGCAATCTAGTGCGTATCTTTCGCTCGCTGCCTCTCTGCCACTTGTGGCAGCCCCAACTGGGTTGCCAGGTTGCCGGGCTGCCGAGCTGCCAGTGTGTATTTGCCTAAAGCACTTGAAGCTGTAACTTTTGGTGTCATGGAGCGTAACATGTGCATATGAATGCGTATCTAAATGTATCTATGACTGAGATATAACACCCGGTGTTCATATGCTATATATGCTACAGATAGAAGCGCGCGACCAAAGCCAATTACCTGTCGCAGTCGCCGTCGCAATGGGAGTGGCACATTGCTCCAGCAAGTCCTCGGGCTGGCAGGCGGCGGGCGGCAGCTTCTGGGCGGTTTTACAGTCTGCTTTGGGAAATTCAAAACTGGTGGACGTTGTGCCTCAGCTACTATATATGGGTCTCTGTCCTCCACGCCGCCACCACTTACAAGCTGTATCTCTCTCTCTCTCTTTCTTCCTTTTTTTTTTGCTATGTCTCTTTTTCTGTCTCTGCTGTCGCTGTGTGTCTCTGTGGGCCATACGACAAATTTGACTTTTATGCTTTTGAGAATTGCCTGTGACACAGATACGCACATACACACATGCTCACGCATACACACACGTACGTTCAGATACACATATGTATCTACGCACGCATAGCGGCGTCGACGACGGCAGCAACGGAAGGACAAAGGACAACGGCTACAATTATGCAATTACAACAGGTACAAAAAGCCAACGAAGCACTTCATTCACCTGATGTTACCAGGTGGAGGCGTCTGCTGCCCAGCAAGCAATTTACCAGGACTCTGGCTGCACTAAGATCACTTTTTGCTATTATACTCTTTATAGTGCTCTCAAAATGTATATCCTGTTCCAAGGTGAATCTTAAAGTCCAGAAGGTGAAATGAAAGTTTCTTGATTGATATGTCTGATGTCTTATTTTTCTCACTTGTAACAGATGCTCTATCAGCTGTATGATTTTCCAAGAGGGCTTCAGAAGATATAAGCCATAATTTATGAGCTTTAAAAATTAAAATTTTTGTAACTACATTATTATATATTATATGTGGTATATATTATTATTTTCCAATATTGAATCGAGAAATTTGGCTTTTTGAAGTTATAAGCAACCAAAGACGAAAAAAAAGTTCCACAAAATCTACTGTTGCTATTCGATTACGAACCTTTTAGGCTTGTAATATCTATAAAAGAATTCTCTTTCAGCCTTAAGTTTAACATAATCTGAATAAATCTTGTCTCGTTTATAAAAAGCAAACCGGGTATTTATAATTTTGAAAAGCTACAAGCTACACAAAAACCGAAGATTTTCGCTTTCCTTCTCTTAAAAAAAAAATAAAAATTTTAATTTCTATTTTGACACTAATACGAGGTGTGTTCAAAAAGTAAGGCAGCTTAAGCAATTTCGCGGGCAACGTATTTTCGATTATCGATTTTTTTGTTTTGTTGTGTTGGTACACTCTTCTCAAACATCTTTACCAAATTTCAAGGGAATGGCTTTTTTTGTTCGGTTGTGAGAGGCGTAAAGATAATAAGTGTTTTGCGTGCTCGGCGATTTTTTGCTATCGAAAAATATGGATCAATGGACTTGCATCAAATTTTGTGTAAAAAATAAAATTAAGTGTTCCGTAACACTTGAAATGTCGACAGTAGCATACGGTGAAACTGTTCTGAGTAAAAAAAATGTTTACAAGTGGTACAAACTCTTCCAAGATGGCCGGGAATATGCCAATGACGAGCCTCGCTCTGGACACCCAAGCACGTCAACAACTGATGGAAACGTTCAAGCAGTGACGAAAATTGATTTGGGAAATCGTCGAATCACTATCAGAGAAGTTGCTGAGAATGTCGGTATATCGCTTGGCTCGTGCCTTGAAATTTTTTCTAACGTTTTGGGCATGAGACGTGTGTCAGCGAAGTTTGTTCCGAAATTTCTAAATTTTGACCAAAAGAACCGTTGCATGAGCATCGCTCAAGAGTTGTTGAATGACGTCAACGTCGACCCAGATTTACTCAAAAGGGTCATAACTGGTGAGGTATCATGGGTATATGGTTATGATATCGAAACCAAAGCCCAATCGTCCCAATGGAAGCGGCCAGAAGAGCCAAGACCATTCACTTGTAATTTGGTACAGACGTTCGGGAAGAGTGTACCAACACAACAGAACAAAAAAATCGAAAATACGTTGCCCGCGAAATCGTTTAAGTTACATTACCTTTTGAACACACCTCGTATAGCTATTATACCTTAGCTTATATAATAGATTC
>JBAMAX010002943.1:0-26080 GCA_037043745.1 Chymomyza amoena
GAACCACTAACGATTTCCACAAAGCTTTTACCAATTCCCGAGTATTTCCTAGACATAGCCCATGTGGACTAGCATTGACCAAGCAGAAAAACATGTAGACAATAACTTTAGTGTATTTAGTGTGTTTATGTATTTAAAAAATATATATATGTTATGAAATGGAAACTTGCAACGTACATAATAAATAGAAAGTCGTTTAATTGTACTAAGTTATGCACGACGTATGCGATGATCGTAAAGGATAACACGGCCGTAAAAATCCGAACGAATCATTGTCCTCTGAACATTTTCTGTATACTTACTCGGTTGAGTAGTGACAGGTATTGCTTTATGATCGATCCTATGCACAAAATATATTCCGTTTGTGCCATGCATTAATTTAAAGTTCTTGGTTTCGTTTTGAGTTGTTTCACCCGTTTTCCAATCATAAAAAATCATGTGACTAGGTTTGGGCGTAAGATGCACACGCTTCTCGAAGACGGCCTGCCAATCTGTGGCACCTCGCTGGCCCGTACGAGCATTGCGTAGGCTAGTCTCGTAGTCTATATAACTCGATATATCAAAACCATTCTTACGCTGATGCTGCACATAGATAATAGTCTGAAAAAAAGTATTAAATTAATCAGCAATAACAATATACTCAATGCACCACATACCGACAGCTTCAAATTGTAATTATCTTCTTCACGCTCCGCCAACGCATGCAGAACTTCATCGTCATTGTTTAAGAATCTTTTAAAGAACAAAACCGTCGCCGTCGATACACGCAGCACCTCCAAGGCATGCTGACGTCTTTTAAGGAATTCATCTTCTTTATAAAAATCATACACCGGTATCCAAGTTGTACCATCTTAGAGGATACTTTTTTTGTTAAAAAACGATGATCATCTTGCGTCTTAAACGACTCCACATAATCTTCGTAAGTTGCAAAGTCAATTAAATCCATGGCTACAAGTATTGTACGAATTTGGAAGAAAAATTCGTTTTCGTATTTTTAGTTCCGTTCAGGTTGAACTTTGTTCCGTAATGATTTTTTTGATATTTATATTGAGAGAATGAAGCGTGAAAGCTGAATAAGCGCCTACTAAACTTTAAAAGTTGGTTTTACTCAAACAATTCAAATTCACTTTGCAAATGTAGAAATCTACCGTTTTCAAGATTGTACCCTTTTTTCCGAAATATGGTTCCTTACAGAGAGGTGGCGCACTGCTACCAAAAGGTCTTTTGAACCATACCCTTAAATAGAAGCAAAAAAGTTTCCGCTTTCCGCATGAATAGCGCTAGGTCTTTTGTTGGTATTGACTTGAGATGGTAGGGACTAATCCGTTCCTTTCTCATGTGACAGGCTCTTTCCCATACCAGCGCTGGGCAGTCACAGAGAATATGTCTGGTGATCTCATCGTTTTCTAGACAGAGCCTGCACTCTGAAGAGTCCGATAGGCAATCTTCTGTAGATGGTATCTAACAGTGTGGTGGACAGATAGGTGACCTACCAGGAGCTTTAGGTCCGCTCTTCCAAGACCTTTTGTCTTGATCACATCCAGAGGTTTGACAAGCACTTTTGCTTGACGAAGCCCCGGAAGGGAGAACCATTGTCTCCTATGTTCCCCTGCGGTCCATTTGTTTATCATGGTTTTAATTGTGGACCAACCAATACCACAAAACGGCGCAGGAGATGTAGTCTGCGTGGAGGCACCCTGTCGTGCTAGATCTTCAGCGATCGTGTTACCATTCACTCCCGAGTGTCCAAGCACCCAACATAGCACGACTTTGTTCCGGGCGGAATGGGTTTGGAGGTAGTTATGGCATTCTATAACCATTCTGGAGGAGATGCTCCAGGATGACAATGCCCTAATAGCACTTTCCTACCGTCCAATAAGCCTCCTCCCCACTCTTGCCAAAGCTTGGGAGATGTTGATGGCTAAAAGGATCAATGAACAAAACAATTATTTACCTGACCATCAATTTGGATTTAGGGAAGGACACGGCACCGTCGAGTAGGTAATTAGAGTGGCTAACCATATTCTAAAAGCTTTCGACCGCAATGAATACTGTTATGGGGTATTTTTCGACTTCAGATTTCAAGATTTCAAGTCAGCATTAAGAACACGCTGTTCACTGCCAGGCTGATGAGAGCTGGAGTACCTCAAGGAAGCGTACTTGCGCCGCATCTTTACAATTTGTACACTTCTGACATCCCTACTCCTACGGAGTTACTGCAGGCTGTTGTGAAGAACCAAATGCTAGTGGCTTCATACGCTGACGACCTGGCAATATTTTACTCATCATCCTGTGAGTATGATGTAGCTTGACGGGATACAAGAGTACATCCACCTGCTTGAGAGCTGGACTCGCAAGTGGAATATTACCTTTAAATCCGAACAAATGTCAGTCGGTTTTATACACATTAAAGAGGAAGACTCCACCCGCTATATGGCTAGATAGCCGCCAATCATTATCCAATTTGCTTAACCTAACAATAACTACACTGGTCTACAAGTCCTGTCAGTAACAACCTTCAACAGAGGGGGTCAGTTCCGAAGTAGTTTGTTGCATAGATCCTACCGAATTTTTTAGAAAAACAATGCAGAAATCAAAACTCTTTGTTACCAAAAATTTTATCAAAGTTAAAAGTTTAAAAATTTTTTGAGTATGCATTTTTAGCTTTGATGGTTTTTACACTATGTGGAGTGGAAGATTGACCCAGAAGAACTCAACAAAAAAATTTTTTAAGAAAATGCAACATATTGTTCTGCAAATATTGAATTACGAACATAAAGGGTGTTTTTTTAGAGTTACACAAGCTTACAAGTTTTTCGACAAAAGCTTGTGAATTAAACTTAGTCCAAATGCAACCAAATGTAGGCTTTATCGGAGGACAAAATTTTGAATTTCAAATAATGATTTTGATAAAATATTTCAACAATTTGCAAGCGTTGCTCTGGTGTAAGTCTATCCATAACGAAATGTCAAACTAAATTAAAAAAAAATCAACTATCAGCTGTTAAATTGGTTGTCAGATAAACCAGTGTTACCATATCTAAAAAAACACCCTTTATAAATCCTATTTATAGGTACAGCTCAAGTCTAATCTATTAATGAGATGTAGTTTAGTAACTTAAAAAATATAAATACATTTTTTAGTAACTCACCCTAAATTGTCACAAGATATAGACTTCCCTCAGATCCACTCAGGGAGCTACTGATAAAAAACTCAATCAGAAAAATTATTCTTATTCATATTTGATTTAGACCAAGTTGATGAATCTTGACTAACCCTACTAAATATTTCTGACGTTACAAGAATAAATGTGGTTCAACAATTGCACAACACTACATGGCACTTATACCTCATAAAACATCCGTCAGTTACAAAACAAGCTTTTGGAACAGGAACAACAACGTGTCAATTTGGTTGCGGCTTCGTTTCCATAAGTTTTGTTTACACAGGACCTGATAAAATGGCGCCAGGAGAAACGACGAAAATTGGGAGTTTTTGGGGCGCCCAAACAGCCTCTAATTAGCGGTCATGCAACTTGGCTAAAATGGCAGCTCTTGACTGTGGTGAGTTTTAATGAAATATCCAACACTGTTCAAATTGAAAGTTAAATCAAAATCAAGTCAAGGAAGTGAATCAACATTCTTATACACACACTTAACGCGTATTTTGTTGTTTCTTTCCTTTTTTCCTTCTTTCTTTTTGTTTTTTATCTTCGATGGAATTGTGTGTGAGAGCAAGGAGGATAAAAATATATGCGCAGTCGCATGTGCCATACAAAAGGACACGAGAAATTGTCGAGTTAGACACGGACAAGGACTTACATACACTTGGAGGTGTCGTTGGTATTGGTATTATTACGGCGCACCCTTACCACAGACAATAGATTCGGGGAAAATGGGTGTTGCCCTAATTTTTATTGTCTGCTCATAAAATTATGCCATAAAAAAAAACACACACACAAAATAAGGAAAACGTACAATCAAATTAAGAAAATAATATTGTTGGCAATTTCCTGGAAAATCAAATGTTATGACTGCCTTATGAGAACGTCAGATATTGGGAAGCGGTGAGAGAAATCCTCAAGACGTGCGCAATGGCGTCCCTATATTTATTTATTTACAATATTAACGAGGAGCAGCCTATCGCATGTCCTGGTAGGCGTATATTTCCCGAATTTTCAATGTCTTACGCGCTGGAATCGTATTGGCTGCGTGCGCCTCCGGAATATTTGGTGCGAGTTTTATTTTTGTGGAAATGTGCGTGTTTTGTCCTTCTGTCAGTTCGAAATTCTTTTCACCTGTTTGAGGTTTAAGGTACTGTGGCTGGCTGTACCTTATTTATGCTTGGCTTTGGGAATAAACACAGCTGCTTTATTTGGTATTGTCTTCGATTCGCAGTTGGGTTATGGATTTACTTTTGGTTATTCAATTGTTACGTATACGCCGCTTTGGCCGCCTTCAGTTTGTTTGTTTGTTTGTCTTAAACGCATGGCTAGGCATTTATCGTTGGTAATTATTTTGATTTTACTCATGCATATTGTATTTTTTAAAGAGTTAAATATAGAATTAAATGGGTCGCTTAGAGTAAGTCGTAAGGTTATTTTATTTTTAAAAACAAAACTTTTGTATCTAAAAGTAACAAATTAATATTATGTTCACAGTCTCAAGGCCTACGTTGCTTTATAACTTAGAATAAATTTCTACTATTTAATTATATACATTTTTTTTCCAATATTTATTATGTTGGCAAACAACGAATAAATTTAAAGGGTTTTAATCCAATATTGGTATAAGAGTAAATTTTATATCATATAAATAAAAAAATGGCGGACGTGAAGTCGGGTGCGGACAACTTTATGATTTCCTGTACCACTAGCTTGTAATAAAGTCCGATTTCTTCACAAAAAACCAAAAACAGAAGAATTTTTAGCAAACATTTTTTTTTTGACCGATCATTCCTATGGAGGTATATGATATAGTCAACCGATTTCAACAAAATTTGACCACAATGCTTAAATACCTTAAAAAAGATCTGAATGCCAAATTTATTTCAAATATCTTTACAAACAAACAAAACACATCGAATTTTGTATAAAAAACGTGTTTTTGACCGATTGGTCCTATGGGAGTCTGATATGATCTAGTCAAACGATTTGGATTAAATTAAGTACAGTGCTTATGAACTATAAAATACTAACGAATGTCAAATTTGGTCCCAATATCTTAACAAACAAACGAAACACAACAAATTTTGTTAAAAAATCGATTTTTTGGAAGATAGGACCTATGGGGGCTATATGATACAGTCAACCGATATTATTCAAATTTGGCACATTGCTTAAGTGGTCTAAAAATTTTCCAAATGCCAAATCTGGTTATGATATCTTTATTAAAAACGAAATATAGCGAATTTTTCTTAAAAAAGTTATTTTGGCCGATCGGTCCTATGGGAGCTATATGATATAGTCAAGCGATTTCGATCAAATTTGGGAACTACAAAAAACTTTCGAATACCAAATTTGGTTACGATATCTTCATAAACAAACGAATTATTCATCTAAAACGCTTTTTTTTGTCGAGGTCGTCTCAAACATCCCCATGGGAGCTATATAATTTATCCCTGATATCAAAAAAAATAAAATAAACTTGTCTCCTATGGATTAATATGGGATCTAATGTGAAAGTTTGGTAACTCTAGCTCTTACCATCTCTGAGATCTAGGCCTTCACACGGACAGACGGACAGACAGACAGAAGGACAGACGGACGGACAGACGGACATGGGTATATCGACTTCTCTATTCACCCTGATCATATTTTAGGTAACTTTGGGGTGTCTCCGACGTCTCCTTCTATAGGTTACATACATTTTTGGCTTGCACAAACTTGATATACCCTTGGTACTATACGGTACAGGGTATAATAAAGCCGAAAGGGTATACGTGTTGTCCTTTTTTTTTAATGGACCAAGCTACTAAGCATTTTTGAATAATTTTTTGTTAATTCAACAGCCAAAAATGCTCTTTAAAAATAATATATTTTTTTAATTTTAAAATTTAATTTAATTAACATATTTTTAAATCAATAAAATTAAGTCGATTTTTCATTAAGTTGACTAAGCTACTAAGAATTATGGAATATTTTTTTATAAACTAAATTGCTAAAAATTCTTTTTACAAATAATTTTTTTTTAATAATTAATTGGATAAAAATACACTTTTATTTTATTTAATTAAAAATTTTAATAAAAAAATTCAATTTAATTTTTTTAAATTAAAATAAATTTTTTAATGTGTTTAAAAAAAAATTTAAAGCCAAATTACTATGATGAACAATTTAAAAATAATTTTATTATTTTTTAGAAAAATGTATGAACAAAATTTTGATTATCAAAAGACAAACAATTATTAATAAATTGTTTTAACTTTATTCAGAATAAACACTGTTTTTTATAACTAATTTACAATTTAATTTTTTTATTATTTCTTAAATTTATTTATTATTATTATTACATTATTTGTTTTATAGTTCCTTTCTTACAGTGTATATATATGAACCAAATCATTATAATGCAACAATTTTAAAAAATTATTTTTTATTTTTTTGTAAATATATGAGCAAAATTTTGTTTGCAAATTATTATTACTTTATACAGAATAAAGGCTGAGTTGATTTGCATAAATGCTATTTAAGAGTTGTGCAATAATTAAAAAAAAATATATATAAAAATGATATAAAAAAGATTAGTTATGCCTTAAAGCTTATCAAATATAAGGAGTCCATAAAATATGTTTTTGAATCAGGTAAAAAATCATTCAACATAGAAATATTCAATATGTCTTAATTGTAACAATTTTTATAAAATGTTTAACACTCAAAATTAATCAAATAAATTGTACATAACAGTCTGGAAGTTATGCACACATGCTTAAATAAATAAAAACAGAACAGTAGCTTCATATAATGTGACCATAACAATAATGCCATGTGCATGGCAACTCTGTAGGGGTTGCCCCATACCCCTAGCCATTTCCGATTACTCTTGGCGCCTTCACAAATTCACCACAACACCCTAAGCTGAAATTTCCCTTTTTGCACAAATTTCCCTTTCAATTTGAGGCGCCACAAGTTAGACAACAAAACTTGTTTCAGTGCCACAAAAGCGTTCAAAGTCAGCACAACATGTGGCAAGATGATTTTATGATTGGGCTGCCCAAAAACCAAAACTTGGCTACCAACTGGCGTTGATTAACCAAGGCTTTAATTGACAAATTGCATTGATAAAGTTTGGTGTCTGACAGACAAATATATTATACTAAATTCGATCCATAAAAGCCTTGAGTACTTCTAGAGAAATATGCTAGACAAACCAATTAAACAATCAATAAATGAAATCAACAAGGAAATCCGAACAAACATTGAATTGCAATAGCAACGAACTGCAGCAAATTTTCAGCAAATCAATTATAAACTCGAACTGCAAATGAAATGCAATTCCTGCAACAAAAACAAGTTCAAACTTGCAACGACCGAAAACCCACAAAAACAACAAAAGTTGCAGCAAATTTTCATTAAAATGAAAATTGCAGCAACTGTCAGTTGATGGAAGGATTGAAGTGAGAGACGAGGGGCTTGGTTCGTGTCCAGACCAAACAGAGACTGCCAAACGAAAGGTTGGCAGTCCTGCTCAAGTGTCATTTACGGCCAGGTTGTGGCTGATACTCAGACTCCGGTAACTGCCAAATGGAAAACTTTTTTGCTACAACAAAAAATTAAACTCAGAAATATGCAAAAAGTTGAGGTCTGGCAATGCCGACTGTGTGATGCTCTGTATTGCCTCACAAACAAGTAAAGAAATATAATGCGATCAAATTCGTTAAATTGATTAGGTTAGGTTAGGTTAACTTAGGGTGGCAGTTGGGACAGACGTTCCAACTAAGAATAGACCCGCTGTAGGTATTACAGTGAGCTATTCACCACTCTTCTCCACTTAAGAGGTCAGTTCGGAGAGCTGACATAATTCATCAAGAATCTGACTTTAGAAAACGGCATCTTTTCCTGCCCAGCCCCGGGCAATGACAGAAAAAGTGTTCCACTGTCTCCAACTTCCCCTCATCACCAAAGGGGCTTGGCAGGAAAAGATGCCTATGATAGCACGGATGACAGTTGAGCACTGGGCTCTATTCAGACAGCAAAGTTCCTTAGTTCTTTTACTGCAGTATGTCGGCCAGGTTTGCCGCGAGATCCTGCACGTGTTTGATGTCCGATTCCAAGTTTGGTTTGCACAAAAAGCGAAGTAATTTCGTATTCTCCGTTTGCAGCTTACGATGGATATACCCAGACCCTCCTTGTCCTGAAGAAGGATGCTGGTAGGTCCTTGTCTAGCCAGCTTATCCGCTATATATTCCAGAGAACCATATGGGTTTTCAACTCAGCCATCTCCTCCAGAGACAAACGCAGTTATTCACTGACTTCATGCACGAAGTCTTCGAAACTAGGGACTTAATGGCCGACTGGCTGCCCTAGGAATGATGATGTTCCTAGATGTTCTTATTCCGTACTTGTAGGTTTCTTATTGTTGTCAAACCCTGGATTGAAGTGACCTCTGCCTGAAAGACACTGCAGCGATCCGGTAGTCGGAAAGCAGTTCTGACGTAGAGTTCCTTAACATAGACGCCACAGCTTACACGGTCGTCCAGCTCGTGTATATCTTTATCGAGCCAGCTGGGCCTGGAACACCTATACTCCATCTTCTTCCTGGTTGGAATTTGGGATTTGTATTAGGTATCCTAAACGATTTTTTGTTTTCAATATATCTAGGTCTGAAAATCTTCTGAATTTGGTTATAGAATTGCATCCTCACAAATTTTAGGTTTTTCGAGGTTCTATATAATGACCTCTCTACGGGTGCTTGTGATCCCTAAAAAGCGAATCCTCTTGGTGGTGGATAGGGGAAAGTTTCCCAGATATGGTAGGAGGGAAATGAAATACCACACAAGCCGGAGAAGGCCCACTCCGTCATCATAAACCATCACGGTCGCCCCACAGACCTTAATGTTGGAAACAGAATTCTCGCCCTATGACTCGACCAGGAGTGCCGTTCATTATGCATATAAATTTTTCTTTTTTTTTTTTACTAAACTGTGATATGTACTTACTGCATGTCAAGGAATAAATAAAAATTATAGCCCTACGGGAGCAACATATCTCAACCCTGATGCCAAAAAAATAAAATAAAGTTGCTTGCCATTTAACATAAAGGGATCTACACAATCTGTATGTCTATATCCACTTATTTTATCATCCTGATCGCGCTTGGGGTTACTTTGTGGAAATTCGACTTATCTTTAATATATTTAGTCCGATTGTAGAAGTCCGATTCTTAAGTTTGGTTATCCTAGCTCCAACAATCTTTAAGCTCTTAGCCTTCTTACAGTCAAACGAACAGACTTACCAACGGATAAGTCTGTAAAAGTTTTATTTGACCAACTTACCGTATGGGAGTTAGCTTCGGGAGGTCTTTCCATCTACGTTACATACTTTTGCGGAAACCCAATGTACCCCTTACCATAAGTTACAGAGTATAATCAGCCCAAGAGTTAGCATCATGGTATGATGATGGAGTCCATGTGCCACGCGTTGACATTGACTCGAAAATCAAATCAAATTGCGGCACAAGCAACTAACTAGCCAAACTCCAGAGTGACCCTACCAACAAGTGGCACTGCCACACTACTCCATTGCTGCGACATGCCGAAAATTGAATTCAATTAATACGTTTGTAAATGTGGGAGGAAAAGTTTACTAGAAGGGGAAATCACTTCAGATTGACTTGTTTTGGGAGGTTTTGGGTTTGGTCTACTTTGAGGGTTTGATTACCATTGAAATGTTGCCACAAATCTGTGACTGTTATTTTTTGATTGAGAAGACATAAAAATGTTGTTGAACTTGGATGTTGAAAGAATTTACAATTTTAATTAAGTTGCAGCAAAAATTTTGAACTGCCTATTAAATTTGCTTAGATTGCTATACTAATTGGGGTTTATGATATTATGAAATTAAATTTTAATTTTTGGCTAGTTAGTCACAAAAAATTCAAAAGTTTATACTGAGAGACAAACGGATACTGAAGAATTACTTTAATGGAAAAGTAATGTGGAATTGAATCATGGCTTTGCTGAATCAAGCAGACGTCGACTCCTAGTTGCTTATCTATCATGAGAAAGAAGAAATGAAATAAGTATTCGAAACCATGATATCAATCCTTCTGACCGACCTCTTCGATGAAGAATGAGATTATTGAGTTATTGCCAAGAAATCAACGAGGTCGGGTTGAGGATCATGTACTTGCTGGGTCAATTGGAGCTAGACGCCTCGTCTGCCAATCTAACGTCACACTAAATTGAACAGATGGGAAGAAACGTCGCTGAAAATAACTCACAACAAGAATCTATGAAAGAAAGCAATACCCCATATGATCATTTAAACTGATTATGGAATTACCAATTGATGTGGAATTGAATCATGAGTTTGCTGAATCAAGGAGACGTCGACTCCTAGTTGCATATCTATCATGAGAAAGAAGAAATTAAATAAGTATCCGGAACCGTGATATCAATCATTCTAACCGACCTCTTCGATGAAGAATGAGATGATCTGTTATTGCGAAAAAATTAACGAGTTCGGGTTGGGGATCATGTTCTTGCTGGGTCAATTCGAGCTGGACGCATCGGCTGCCAATCTATCGTTATATTATACTAAATTGAACAGGTGGGAGGAACACCGTTGAAAATAACTCACAGCAAGAATCTATGGAAGAAAGCAATATCCCATGTGACCATTTAAATTGAGCATGAGATAATGAGCGAAAACTGATTATGAAAGTACCCAGAACTGAAGGAGTTGAAATTTGGAGTTAAAGAAACATTTGCATCAATCCAACAATTACGACAAAATTTGTTAACTCTTTATTTGCTTTTGCCCCTCTTAGAAAATTTTTCAATTTCGTGTGTTTCTATTTCGACCCTACTACTAACAATCCATTTTGGAATTGTTCTTTTTTTTCATCTTGCGGTAAATTTGGAACTAGGCTTTCTGCTCCATCTGCGGATAAACTCGAAACTTTTTTAGGTGAACGTTAAAGTTTAATAAAAATGGAGACTGAAATATTGAACCACCTCTAAAAGAAATCAAACTAAGAAAGGAATCGGCATTTTACCACCACTGCGAAGTCCACAAATCTAACCCGTAGAGATTGAAAATAAAAGGTAAAATTTTTCATTGCGATATGTGGAAATACAATTCAAATAATTGTATTTTTTATAGCATGACGTTCACATAGTATATTTAGTTCATTCAAGCTTTAAAAGCATATAATATACAGAAGGAGATGTCCGAGGGTACCCAAAGTTCCCAAAATTTTGATAAGGGTGTCAAGAGAAGTCGATCCAGATATTTTCTGCCTGGATGAAAGAGAGTTGTAGAAACCGAACTAGATTTATAAAGTCACGAGAAGCAAGTCTATTTTATTTTTTGGATATCGGGTTTCGATGATGATAGCGTACTTAAAAAATATACCCAATTTACATTGCGCTCAAGTTTAAGAGCATATCAAAGTCGTCGAAGTCGGACTTTAACTTACGCCATTCTTATAATTTTTTTATAAGTTGATGTAGACATATCTCACACCAACAAATGTGTGGCGCCGTCTAGCGGCAAGATTCCTGCGCCATCTAGCGGACGACAACACCGACGTCTGAATACTTTACTTTTTAATTGTTATTGCTTTTTTACAGTTCTATTAATTTTTTGTTAAGTAACTTTATTCAAAAGAATTGGAAACTGAGAACATAGTATAGCAAAAGTTGTCCGCATAATTTATAAATGAATAACAGATATACATGCATCTGTCAGTATTGCATTCAGTTTTGAATTCAAAAAGGCTCCAATCAAAGTTCCAGAAAACATTAAATTTATTAAAAAACAAATATAAGGTATTTGCGGCATGAGCAAATCATGAATTCCTTGTTGTCATTGATATATCAACATATTAATTAAAGGCATCCTAATGGAAAAAAATTAGTTAAATTACAAATGAACTGCAGCTAAGTTAATTTGTATATTAAAATAAATCATCAAGCTGCATAACTTTTGAATATTTTAAATTCCAATTTGATAACTAATTAAGTTTAATTGCCTGCATTCCAATTTCATGAAATTGATAGCAATTTTAACTATTTTAAAACCATACAACTATAGAATTTTAATATTTGTCATAGAGTTGATTAAAAGACCCAACAAACAATAAGTTTTTAAACAAAGGAATAGAGAATTTCGTTTAAAATTCCAACGAAATGCAAATAAAAAACAAATTTTGTGCAAACGAATTTCATATCAATTTATCTTGAATCTTCAGCCTGGAAAATTGACTCACATTGCTTCGATGCTTTCCAAAATATTTATAATTGAATCCTAATTATTTGCGCACCTCATTTGAGCTTTATTATTTGTACATATATAGTATATATCTAGAGTGGAGGCTTTTGCCACTCGGTCACTCGGCCAAAATGCTGCAAAAACAATCAAATTCGATACATAATGATGTCCACACGTTGCACATAAGCCGAGACCCAACAAACGGTACAAACCCGTAAAGCAAACTAAAACCCGTTGCTTCAATTAATTTCTCGCTCAAATTTAACGAACAAATCGCGTAAATAATCAAAATGAAATCACGGCAACGACAACGCGGGACAACGCAATACTACCGCCATGTTGCTCCCAGTGATTGTGGTTGGTTTTCGGTGAGCTTAGTCCTTGGTCATAACGTATCCCCGATACGCTATATGGTATGGTTGCTTGTTGCTGTATTCCTGTTCTGGCTTGTTTCCTAGGCCGCCTTTGCAGCAGTCATGAAACAATAATGTCCACAAATTGACGCCACAAGCAGTTGGCTCTATGAGGCACACATACATTTGCATGCTCCGAGAGCAGCCAATACACCGAGAGAAAATTTGAGTTAGAATGGATACGACGAAAAGAAAACAACAAAATGCGGGCGTAGAGAGATCTGTAAGTTACCTGGAAAGAGCTCTTCTCCCAAGTCGGGAGACTAGGACTGATGGCAGCGCCAGTGGAAAACTACGGTGGCAACAATGGTTCACGGATGGGTCCAAGACTAAGCAGGTGGAATTGTAGGACCCAACACCAGAGTCTCTACCGCAATGGGCATCTGGCCAGGTGTGTGCCAAGCGGAGATTCATGCCAAAGAGATCTGTGCCCTTAATAGTATCCTTCTCAAGGGAACTGGGGATCAAACATATGCATACATTCTGCTATTAGAACATTATCATTCTGGAGCATCTCCTTCAGGATGGTTTAAGAATGCCATTACTACCGCCAAACCCTGTCCGCCGGGAACAAAGTCGTGCTATGTTGGATGCCTGGACACTCGGGAGTGGTAACACGATCGCTGACGATCTAGCACGACAGGGTGCCTCCACCCTGACTACATCTCCTGCGCCGTTTTGTGGTATTGGTTGGTCCACAATCAAAACCATGATAAACAAATGGCTGCGGGGGAACATAAAAGATACTGGTTCTCCCTTCCGGTGCTTCGTCAAGCAATTGTGTTTGTCAAACCTCTGGACAAAGCTCCTGGTATAATACCTATCTGGCCAGCACAGTGTTAGATAACATCTACAGAAAATTGACCTATCGGACTCTTCAGAGTGCAGACTCTGTCTAGAAGACGATGAAACCACCAGACATATTCTTTGTGACTGCCCAGGGCTGGTATGGAACAGAGCCTGTCACATGGAAAAGGAAAGGATTAGTCTCTTCCATTTTAGGTCAATACCAACAAGAGACCTACTGCTATTCATGCGGAAAGTGGAAAGTCTTGCTTTAATTTAAGGGTATGGTACAAAAGACCTTTTGGTCACAGTGCCCCACCACTTTGTAAAGAACCCTTTTTAGAAAAGAAAAAGAAAATACCTGGAAATTGACGATTTCAGGAAATAATAATTTCATTTTAGTTTGATAAGCTTTATAATGGGGTCAAGGGAAATTAAGATGGCAAGAAGAAGCGAAGAAGCCGTATTTTCTATAACCTCTTTGTAAATATCGACGTTGATAAGAGCTTGGAAGACCGAAGTTCATTTCTTTGGATCATTAGTTTTACTTGTATGTATGAAGGTATGTGTATCTTTTCCCTTGTCGACACGATCGCTTGAATTGTCTTACAAGAATTTGAATCGGTGGAAAAATTTTTCGTTTATATGGGGTCTAGTCCTCTCTCTAGACCTCCCTTGCGGCAGTTCACCTTATGAAACCACATACAATAAAGTGGTACACAGACGGATCGCTCACTCATCAAGGAAGTGGCCTGGGGGTAGTAGGACCAAGGACCAAATATTATGAACCTCTAGGCAGACACACCAGCATTTTCCAAGCTGTAGTCTGTGCTATTGGAAGATGTGCAGAATTCAATCTGTAAAAGAATTACCAAGAAAAGGATATTTCCATCCTATCTGATAGTCAAGCAGAAATAAAGGCATTAAGTAAAGCCAAGATTACATCATGGCTGGTTAAAGAAGTAAGAACGTCACTTGATAATTTAAGATCCAGGAATAAGCTCACGATTAGATGTGTTCCAGGACATAACAACATTCCTGAAAATGAGCTGGCAGACAAACTTGCAAGGACCTGTATAGAAACACCGCTTATCGGACCTGAACCACACTGTGGGATTGGTAGCCACGTTGTACGGGACCTACTGAGAATAAAGGAGAATAAAAAACGTACTAATTCACTGGGCGCAGATACCAGGGCTTAAGCAGTCAAAGTCCGTCCTCTCTAAATACAACCGTAAGAGGTTCAAAGTCATGATAACGCACGGGAAGAACATCGTGATAATTATGACGGGCCTTCTGAAGGGACAATGTTTGCTCCGCAGCCACTTAAACAAAATTGGCATAGTGGATAGTCGACTGAGTCGCTTCTGTAGCATAGAGAAGGAAACTTCTTTGCATTATGAATTATGGCACTCGCCGGCAAAAGTAACAAGCTCCTGGGCATGAACGTTCTCCCACCGGAGACCGTTGTTACTATAAGTTCAAACAAAATAGGACTTTTGGCAGAGCTCTATGCCATCAAGGGGGTATAATAGATCCATCAGGGTCGCAGTACACGTATACACCCAATAATAATAATAATAAGTCTAAGTTAGATCTCTTAGATGTCGTAAGACATTGACTGAAGGCAATGTCAACCCAACACCAGAACTTCTATTGCAATGGTTATCTGGCTCAGTGTCTTTCAAGCAGAGGTTTATGCCTAAGCATTCTGTTCCCACATTATCCCTCTTAAAGGTACTTGGGGTGCCAACATTTACTTATGTCTGTTATTATTAACAGATAGCCTGGCCGATTTTCCTACACGCTGGTAAGGGAATACGTGAACACAATCCAACTCCTGTCCTCCCATAACAGAGTCACACTCTGTTGGGTTCCTGGAACTTCAGGAAAAGAAGGTAATTTGACAGCTGATGAGCTCGCAAGACTGGGTTCTTCTTCCCCCAACACTTGCCCAGCGCTCAAGCTGGTCCACAATAAAAACCATGGTCAACAAATGGGCTTAAGGGGAGCGTTCGAGATATTCGTTCTATTTACCAAATGTAAGACAAGCTGAGGTGCTTGAATTGCTCTCGGATATCAAAAGAATAAAGGTCTTAGACGTACAGTTACTGGTGGCCTTCTTATGCGGGCATCTTACTGTAACTTATCACTTACATAAAATGGGTCTATTGTACTCTTCTTATTTTGAAGACGACAAGACGACCAAAGAGTGTAAGAGAGATTCAGACATTTGCGAGCCGAACGGATCATCCCTTTTCAGTTCGTCAAATCCCAACGAAAGGGTTCTTAGTTCGGTAAGATTTGAGACAAAAACACTGCCGATGCTAACCCAAAAAGATATATTGAAATTCCAGACTAAATCAATACTTCGGATGCAACAGTTTACCTAGGTAGGTGTGTTAAGGCGGCAGTTGGGACTTAGCGACCAACTTACTTAGGCCAAGAACAGGCCCTTTGTGATACCGATAATGGAGATAAGGATAACGAATAGACGGAAAAATGAGGGACACAGGAAAAACGGAAAGTGCAGGACCATGCTTAACGTGGGATTCGAAGCCACAACCTCTGGACAGTTTACCTAAGTTACTTCTGCAATTCAATGTCTCGAGGTAGCCAAGCTAGTCTAGTAAAAAAGAATGATTTCGCATTGGCGGTTTGTTCTTCTTTATTTATTTTATTTAAAATCCGCATATATTGAAGATAGATCAATATAAATTAGCCTATATCATAGGTAGTACAAGAAATAATAACCACGAACCTTAATTCACCCCTCATTTTCTTGCAGTGTCGGGCACGCAATCAAACGTGCGTCTATGGCACTTCCTCTGTGCGCCATTTTGAATTCCTCTGCTTGTCCAGTAGGCTCAGCCAGGCTCATGTTGTTGTTGTTGTTCGGTTCTTGTTTTTATTTGCCAGCTTGTTTTCTGATGGTTTGTTGGCTGATTTTCGAACTCGTTGTTCCCATTGCCGAGCTTGTTGCCAACAAAAATACATGCAAACATATTGGCTCGTGTTGTTGTTATTTTTAAGCACACACATATACCCACTCACACACATACCCACTCACACAGATACACCCACACAATGAGATATAAAGATACAGAAGAACAGCGACTCGATTCGATTCGATTTTTGTCGACAACTTGTTGTTTTAAATGCATTGTGGACTCAAGTGCTTTCCTTAAGGATTTGTTTCTGAAATTCAATGCATTTTTAAATCGCTTATGGACAAATAATGGATATCAGGCTGATTGAGTAATTTCCATGGAGAAAAATGGGGCATAGTGCATATATAAATGTACTCATAAGTCAGCGGGTATTGTTAAATAATATCGGTTTATTTTTCACATTAAGTCAATATCACGCTGTACATTTAAAACTGGTAAGAAAAATTGAAAAATTATGCTGTAAAAAAGTTAAGAATTCAAAATTTGGATAGTCAGTGGTCTCTTGTTGAAATGAACCTTATTCTTTTAGATCTTTTTACAAAGCTATAATAATTTTTCCTTCAGTTTGCTTCGCCTGGAAAACATTTAACAATATTATTTCTTCTTCCTTATGTTTTTAGGGTCGTTCAAAGAGTCTGAAACCGAATAGGTGACCAACGCTTCATAATTTTGAAAAATGTTTTAGTTCGTAGTTTTCTAGTTCTATTAGTCGTACAAAAATTTTTTACGACAAAAAATTTAACAAACAACGTCTATCTTTTATAGTGTAAGAATGTTTATATTTTGGACGGTAGAGAGCGCCACTTTTGCTTAAAAGCAGTTTTCATCAGGTTCATTATTCGCATCTTTTTGAAATAGAGACAACAATTTTGATGTGGTAGAAACAGAATCAATTTTGATAATATTCAGACAAATACAATAATACATTTTTTTTTTTTTTACATATCTACTTTATTTATTGAATCTTCTCGAATAGAGACTAACAATAAGTGTTCAAATCTTATTATAATAACTTAACTAACAGTCTGGTGTGACTGTATTTGGTTTGCAGGGCCCTAAGGATTTATTGCTGGGTTGAAAGATCATTTCGCCTGAGTCGGGTTCGGCTACTAACTCTGGTTAAGCTTCTTGCTAGATAATTTGGGTGCGTCGAGAGTTTAATGTTTTTAACGGGTAGAATATTAAGATCTTTGTGGATGTGCTCGTTTCGAATATACCATTGTTCCCCAGTGATAGTTCTCAAGATCTTGGATTGAGCTCGCTGTATAATATCTATGTTGCTGCTGCTTGCGTTTCCCCATAGCTGGGAGCCATAGGTCCAGATTGGCTTTATAGTTGAGTTGTAGAGTAAGACCTTATAGTCCAGACAAAGGGGAGATAGAATACATAATAGCCAACGGAGACTGCTAGCTTTTAGTTTTAAATGAACTTTCTTGGCCTCAATATGCTTTCGCCAAGTAAGTCGCCTATCGAGGTGGACGCCAAGATAAGTTACTTCATCAGCTTGTAGAATTTGCGTGTTGTTCAGTACCAAAGGCGGGCAAGTACGTCTGTTTAGAGTAAACGTTACTTGTTTGCATTTTTGTTCATTTATTCCGATACGCCAATCTGATAGCCATTTCTCTATGGTCTCCAGATTAAGAGAAAGATTTGAGGTTGCTTGCAATGGGCATTTGGAGCGACTAAGAATCGCAGTATCATCGGCATATGTGGAGGTTGTCAATCGCTGGCTTGTTGGGATGTCTGCAGTGTATAAGACATATAATGTTGGTCCGAGCACGCTGCCTTGTGGCACTCCCGCTTTTATGGCATAATCGTCCGACGTGGTAGCGTTGCATCTCACTGAGAATACTCTGTTGTATAGGTATGACTCAAGAATCTTGTGGGTATTCCCAGGAGCAATAGTTTGATTTTGTACATGAGGCCGTCAAGCCAAACTCGGTCAAATGCTTGGGCAACATCGAGGAATATTGCCATTCATTGCCGTGAAGTTATTAAAAATACTTTTGAAAAAACATTTGTCCAGTGTCCAGAGAAAAGAATTAAGTTTTTATAGTGCATAATTTTTCAAATATTTGCCTTCCCAAGGGAATTTTCGTTTCACTCACTAACCCAATATAAATTTATATTTTTTAATTATTAAATTAAAATCTATTAATATTATTTTCAGCACCAATATGCAGCTATGGCTGGCGCCATCTAGCGACAACATCTTGCTGTACGCCATCTAATGGCCACACTAAAAAAATAAAGAAATGATGACGACAGAAATCTTCTGGCCATAAAGAAGTAAGTTATTAACCCACTATAAGCCAGCAATCATAGTTATTAAATTAGAAACATTTTTATTTAATTTAATTTTTTAATTTTATTAAATTAAATGCAAACTCAGTTCCAACTAATAAACAATTAAAACTCAAGTGGCAGTTGCAAAGCAAATTCTAATGACCGTTTAGTAAATTTGTCGAATTTTATTGCCTATAATACTCGTAACATCCAACAAGTTCACACTTTTCAAAAAAAAAAAAAACTATATTGTAAACATGTGTGTTTGTGTTGTATTTATTTGTATATATATATTGTATATGCATATATATATATTGTATGTACGGAGAATTATATAGCAATTAACATTTTAGCCACAATACACACTGCTATAAAACAGTTTGTGGTTATTGCATAGAATAACAAAAAGTTGGACACAATAAAAATTCTAAATTGCTCAATGTGTGAGTATTGTGTGTGTGTGAGTGCACCATATATACATGTGTGGTGGGTATGTGTGTGTGTGTGTGGTCTAGTACTCATAAAAACAATTGAACCAAACAAATATACATGATATATACCATACGTACACAAACAATGTATGAAAGTGAAATCAAATCTTGTTTTCAAATAAAAAAATTTACGTTTCCCCACTATTCCGACGTTAAAATACTCTATAAACTAGTTTTTATTTTATTTGTATTGATTTAGAAGAGATATTGCAAAGTTTAGTGGGCCTTGGAGTGAAAAAGAGTGAATAGGTTGAAATAGAAAGAAAGATGATAAATAAAAGTTAATAGGTTGAAATCGGAAGGAAAGATGAAAAGTTTGCCGGTAACTTAAATAAAGTCTTAAAATGTTTCGGGAACTTGTTTGTGGTTTGCACCAAGACTAGGTTTTACAAAAGAAATAAAAGGAAATAATAAAAAAAAGAAATGCAATAAGTCAAGAGTGGCCAGGCAAAGGATAATCGCGGAGCTAAGCTAAAGAACATAGGTTAGGAGAGTCACACATAGACTGCATAGTCCTTAATGGAAGAAAAAAAATTAAGAAAGTATCAAACAACAAAATTTGGGATTTGTATTAAATTATTGGATTTGTAGCGAAAACCTGGCAAGTCCACCGTCGACCAGATATTCACACTGCACCAAATCTTGGAAAAGACCCACGAACATCAAGTCTACACTCACCACCTGTTCGTCGACTACAAATCAGCTTTCGATAGCCCAATAAGGGATCGCGTATATGCCGCAATGTCTGAGCTCGGTATCCCTGCAAAGCTGATAAGGCTTTGCAGAATGACATTGAGTAATTCCTGCAGCTCCGTCAAGGTAGGAAGGGACCTCTCCGAGCCTTTTGATACCTTGCGAGGTTTCAGACACCGCGACCCCTTATCATGCGACCTCTTCAACTTCGTCATGGAGAACGTTCTGTGGAAGGCCGGCGTACATCGCACTGGCACTATCTTCTACAAGAGTGTCCAGCTCCTTGCGTACGCCGACGACATCGACATCATTGGGCGTACCAAGCGAGATGTCACCGCGGCCTTCAGTGCTATCGAATGGGAGTCTGCGAAAATGGGTCTGGCGGTAAATGATGGCAAAACGAAGTATATGCTGTCGTCATGTAGGGACGTGCGGCGGCTTGGGTCTCAGATTACGGCCGACAGCTATACTTTCGATGTTGTCAAGGAATTTATCTACCTTGGCACCGCCGTTACCACCGACAACGATGTCAGCCTGGAGATCAAGCGCAGAATCACTCTTGCCAACAGGTGCTATTTCGGTCTCAATAGGCAATTGAGTAGTAGAGACCCTCTCGCGCGACAAACTATCACTCTACAAGGCACTCATCCTTCCAGTGCTTCTTTACGGCGCGGAAGCCTGGACCGTATCGCTAACTGATGCAGCTGCCTTGGGAGTTTTCGAGAGGAAAGTACTGCGCAATATCTTTGGTCCTATTCGAGTTGGCGATGACTACCGCATCCGCACCAACCAGGAGCTGTATGAGCTCTTCAACGACATGGACGTTGCTCAGCGGATCAACATCCAGCGGCTTCGCTGGCTTGGACATGTCGTTAGGATGGACGAGGATGCTCCAGCTAGACGTGTGTTCGATGCGGTAGTCAGCGGCCGTCGGCGGAGAGGACGACCGTGTTTAGGTTGGAAAGGCCAAGTGGAAGGGGCCCTGTCTTCGCTCGGTGTGACCAACTGGAGAAGCGCGCGCAATGCAGAGGCGCCTGAGGGATGTTTTAAGGCAGGCCGTAACCCGGTAATCGGGTTGTTATGGCCACATAAGAAGAAGAAAGATTTGTAGCGAAAATCGAGAGTTATAATGTAAGACATAAGTAACTCGATTAAGAATCTCGGTGGAGAGAATTAGGCCAAATATCAATAAAATATATCAAAATATAAAGGGTCCCTATTGGAGGCCCAAATTTAATCCACAAAACCTAAAAAGGATGAACTGCTATTGTGCTTATTTTCGCGGTCGAAGTATTCAAGAATAGGAATGAATCCGAAAAAGTTTGGTTGTGTAAGATTTATTAAACATTATTAATGAACAGCTCATCCAACTTTATTCACAATATAGCAAATATGATTATTGAATTTAAGAGCAAACAGAACGTTAAGATCGGAAACAGTCAGGAAGTGCATATGGGAGTCTTAGAAGACAAAAGCCAATTGAGCGAAGCAATAAATTTTTCACAATAAATGGGATAGTTTTTTATTTTGATCAAGTAAATCTTAAAAAGCTGTTGCGAGAATTTTTGAGTTTTGAATATATATAGTATATACATATTTAATATATTTATTTCTGTGAGTAGCATAGTGTTATAAGGTTTATGTTTTTTAATACCCAATACCGTTTGGTACAAAAGGTATGCAAGCCGAAAATGTATTACCATAAAGAAGCAGACTCACAAATTACCTAAAGTATGATCAGGGTGAATAGAGAAGTCGATATACCCAAGACCGTCTATCTGTCTGTCTGTCAAAACGCCTAGATCTCATAGATGGTAAGAGCTAGAGCAAGGAAGCCTCCAGATTTGATGCCTTATTATTTTGTAGGATACTAGTTTCTTTTATTTTCGATATAGGGGTTGTTTCAGATGATCTCAAAAAAAAAAGTTTAAGATATATAATTCTTTTGTTTCTGAAGATATCGTAGCCAAATGTGGCATCAATAAGTTGTTCACAGTTCCTCAGCACTGTACCAAATCTTATCAAAATTGGCTGACTATATGTTATACTTTATTCAAAATCGGTTGAGTATAGTCTATAGCCTCTATTGGACCCATCGGTTAAAAACCTTTTGGGGCAAAGTTCGACTGTTTTTTGTTTGTGTGAGAAAATTTTAATTGTGTAAAGCACTATACCGGCAATATACAATATTGTGGTACAGTGCATCCCAAAGTCGTCATTCGCCCGACTTTAACATACGCCATCTTTTCATTTCAAAGTCAAATCCATAATTGGCTGTTTTCTTCGTTGTTACATACATTTTGTAAAACTAAATAAACTCTTTTTGAGTAACTGCTATAAAAGCGAACGCAAAAATTTGGCCCAGGCACAGTGGTTCAAAATCAAAGTTTTTTGTGCAGAAAATCAACATTAAATTTTTTATTATTTTTGCAAATAAAAGTGAATATTGAGCAATAGCATTGATCATAAGTATGCGAATATCTCACTCTGGAGATTTTAACATTTCTTGTGAAAAAGTTTTTTTTGTTAAATATGTTAAATAAAGGTCAAGATATGTAGAAAATAAGTGTCTTAACAAAGTTTATTCTTTATGTGAATTATGTCCATATTGGTGACTTCTAGTTTTCATATACATAAAATGTATATTAATTTTTCTGGTCCATTTGTGACTTATTTCTAAAAGAAATCGGAAAAATATACCTATTTATTTATGAATTTTTACAAAGAAATTGTGTGATAGGGACTTAAAAAAATGGAAATTTACGTATCTTTTGCGTATTTATGCGATGCTTACTTCAGCACCATTTAATCAATGCATTAAATGTTCTTTAAGAATCAATATTAAGAATCCCACAAAAAACAAACAATAAATTAACATATATCTGAAACAGGTTATGTCTGTCTTATTGACGACTGAGCTAGACGTTATTTAGGTATACATAGGCTGTTTGCGAAGTACAATCTTCAGGAAGCTTTCGTCTATATCTCCTTGTTTTTTACATACATTTTTGAAGAATCAATCAATTAACTGATAATTTAGAAATACGATATAATAATATAAGTCGATTTCAATCCTACTTTCTTCAAACTGACAAGTTAGTTTCGATATCCTAATAAAAAAAATGGCGTACGTAAAGTCGGGCGCGGACGACTTTAGGGGTATCCTAAAGTACCTACAGGGTACTGTACCACTAGCTTGTAATAAAGTCAGATTTCTTCACAAAAAACCAAAAACAGGAGTTTATAAGCAAAAATTTTTTTTTTGACCGATAGTTCCTATGGGAGTCAACCGATTTCAATAAAATTTCACACAGTGCTTAAATACCTTAAAAAATATCTGAATGCCAAATTTATTTCAAATATCTTTACAAACAAACAAAACACATCGAATTTTGTATAAAAAACGTGTTTTTGGACCGGACCAATCGGTCCGAGCTATATGATCTATATGAGCTATATGATCTAGTCAAACGATTTGGATTAAATTTTGTACAGTGCTTAGGAACTATAAAATACTCACGAATGTCAAATTTGGTCCCAATATCTTAACAAACAAACGAAACACAACAAATTTTGTTAAAAAAACGATTTTTTGGAAGATCGGACCTATGGGAGCTACATGATATAGTCAACCGATTTTGTTCAAATTTGGCACATTGCTTAAGTGGTCTTAAAAATTTCCAAACGCCAAAGGTAACCAGCTTTATTAAAAAACGAAATATAGCGAATTTTTCTTTAAATAAGTTATTTTGGTCGATCGGTCCTATGGGAGCTATATGATATAGTCAACCGATTTCGATCAAATTTGGTACAGTGTTTGGGAACTATAAAAAACTTTCGAATACCAAATTTGGTTACGATACCTTCATAAACAAACGAACTATTCGTCTAAAACGCTTTTTTTTGTCGAGGTCGTCTCAAACACCCCCATGGGAGCTATATAATTTATCCCCGATATCAAAAAAATAAAATAAACTTGCCTCCTATGGAATAATATGGGATCTAATGTGAAAGTTTGGTAACTCTAGCTCTTACCATCTCTGAGATCTAGGCGTTCACACGGACGGATGGACAGACACACATGGGTATATCGACTTCTCTATTCACCCTGATCATATTTTAGGTAACTTTGGGGTGTCTCCGACATCTCCTTCTATATGTTACATACATTTTCGGCTTGCACAAACTTATATACCCTTGGTACCATACGGTACAGGGTATAATGTATTGGAGGTATTCACGCTTTGTGTTGAGTTGTGGAAAAATTCAACATTGGATGAATTCAATATTAATGGAGGTTCGTCTCCAAAAACAGTATCGTCGTAAAAAAACTAAATTTTATTTAACGCTGGGACTATGGGATTGCGTGGCGACGTACAAATTTATGAAGTTCTAGATAATTATGTAGAGGTTATGAATGCAATAATATTCTCGCATCAGGGCGACCGATTCCAAATCCCGATGTCAATTGATTGGCGCCAAAACGTGGTCAGTTCCTAGGGCGAAAACCGATGTGCTTAAATGCTGAACTCCACAAAAGTTCAAGCATATATTAAGGCTAGTAATCACCATATTATGCAACACTTTCTCAACAACTCAACAGCAAATAGTAAATATAGGTCTGGGTTAAGGAAAAGTTAAGTTGACAGTCGAAACACAGGGTTGCATTTCCCCATACATTTTGTTTTTGTAAAAGTCCTCAACTCCTCAACTTAAGACAAATCGTGAATACCTCTATTATTTTCTCACACCAAGAATCTATGTTTTTTTCCAATTGGTTCCATGGCAACTGTTCGATACAGCAGAATTATCAAACTTGAAAACTAGCCGTATTGATCTTGAAAATGAAAATAGTTTACCGCAGAAAAACTCCATATTTACCCAATATATTATATGACAACTGTATAATATAGTGCTTAAAGAATCTATAATAACAATTATGAGAAGCATCCCACTCCTTACGTGTATATTCCATTATTTAATTTTGTGCCAAAAAATGCATGTTTCGCACCACTGTGCAAGGTCTGTTAAAAGAGACCATAAAAATCACAGCATAAACTCAGGCGCAACATTCTCACGCACATTTGCACACCCCAACCACAACTCTCTCCCACTTCACTCTCAGACCATGTGTTTGTTGTTGTTGCTGCTGTTTGCCTTTGATTTTTTTGTGTCTCATTTTTGTTTTGTTTTTTATTGTTACGTCATGTTTATGTTGGCAAGTTGTTTTGTTTTTTTTTTTGCTTCCGTTTTTTTGTTGGCTGTGTAATCGAGTCAATTGTTTCCGGTTCGTCGATGGGGCAATCGAGTGCGTCAATTTTTATGGCCAGAGGCATATTGGGAAGTTGGGAGTCAAACGAGTTGGTTGGTTCTGTTGGCCTTTAGCCTTTGTTTTTGTTGGCGATGTTTTATGGCGTTGATATTGGCAACATCCGCCTTTGGGCCATTTTTGTTTGACAAGGGTTAATAAGCTGTGTGTGTTTTAGCCTTTTCGGCTTGGTTAGATTTAAGCGTTATACACTAAGCCAGGCCAATTACCACACACAATAAAATTACACAAAAAATGCTCCACAAGCCCCCACCCACACACTCGCATAATTAACCCTTATTTGTCCATTTTATGTGCAGTCCAATAAAATGCTCATTTAAATTACAAAACAACAACAACGGAAGCAACAACAAAACTTTGGCCATTTCACATTTCGTTTATGGCCAAGTAGCGGCCATTTCTTAGCCAAGCTTTTTTCCCAGAACGAGCTCAGAGTTCAACGTAGCTGAAGCCAGGAACTAAACGTGTGGAAAGGTTAAAAATAAAGGCGTCCATAAATAGCGCGAAATTAGCTTGTCCTGTCAGGACCTCTGCTGGCCACAGGCTCAACTTTAAGTCCAGAGCAAGTCGTTGACTGCTTTAAAGTGCTCGAGAGTCTCTCAAGTAAAAGCTGCTTACAATTTGGACGCAGCGTACGCAAGCCGCTTAACTCGCATAATCCAAGTATCTGGCCATGCCCAGCGCAGACACTGAAGCC